>JASFXW010000083.1:0-213060 GCA_030490835.1 Annona cherimola | reverse complement strand
GTACCAAATAATTGAGATAATATAAAAGTATTAACTAATTAGATCCAAAATAAACTCATAATGCCTCATCAGATCTACACAATTTTAGATAATTTCACCTAATTTGTGGGATGAAATAAAATTATTTAGCATACTTCATGATTTATTACCAAATAAATTCATTATAACAAGAATAAATACATGAATATGACTTTCACAGTTATTAGGTATTATTCTCTGACTTCTCTTAATGGAATAATTTGATTTAATATGGACATAATGATAAAATACATTTCTGAATCAAATAATTAAAAAGGAAAGAAAGATAAAATGCATTTCTAAATTACTAAAGCCATGTAATAATATTCCTATCTGTTATCTCTCATTTTGTATAATTTCTCGTATGTTTGTGTGATTTCTTTCAAATTTTAATGCATTTTCACATGAATAATAATTTCAATAATTCAAATAAACAACAAATAGTATAAGTAATTTATGAAAATTTTCAAAATCTATCATGAGGTTATTTTATCCAACTAGTCGTATTTTCATCTCAAAATACATTATGTGGAAATTTTCATACATTGTGACATTCAAATACCAAATAATTCAGATAATATAAAAATATTAACTAATTATATCCAAAATCAAAACAATAAAGACATATCAGATCTACATAATTTTAGATAGTTTCATCTAATTCGTGCGATGAAATAATATTATTTTGCATATTTCATGATTTATTATTAAATAAATTCATTATAAATAGGATAAATACAAGACTATGACTATCGCAGTTATTAAGTATTATTCTCTAATTTCTCTTAATTGAATAATTTGTTTTAATAAGAAAATAATGAAAAAATATATTTTTAAATCAAATAATTAATAAGGAAATAATCATAAAATACATTTCTAAATTACTAAAGCCTTGTAATAAAATTCCTAACTATTATATCTCATTTTGTATAATTTCTCATATTTTTTCTGTGATTTCTTTCAAATTTTTATGCATTTTTGTAAGAATAATAACTTCAATAATTCAAATAAATGCCAAATAGTAGAAGTAATTTATGAAAATTTTCAAAATCTACCATCAGGTTATTTTATCCATCTAGTAGTATTTTCATCTCAAAATACATTACGTGAAAATTTTCATACATTATGACAATTAAATGCCAAATAATTGAGATAATACAAAAATATTAACTAATTACATCTAAAATCAACACAAGTAGAGCCTTATCAGATCTACATAATTTTAGATAGTTTCACCTAATTCGTGCGATGAAATAATATTATTTTACATATTTCATTATTTATTATTAAAAAAAATTCATTATAAATAGAATAAATGTTAGAATATGACTTTCGCAGTTATTAAGTATTATTCTCTAATTTCTCTTTATTGAATAATTCATTTTAATAGGAAAATAATGATAAAATACATTTCTGAATCAAATAATTAATAAGAAAATAATCGTAAAATACATTTCTAAATTACTAATGCCATGTAATATTATTCCTAACTGTTATCTCTCATTTTGTATAATTTTACATATTTTTGTGTGATTTATTTCAAATTTTCATGCATTTTCGCAAGAATAATAACTTCAATAATTCAAATAAAAACCAAATAGTAGAAGTACTTTATGAAAATTTTCAAAATCTATCGTGAGGTTATTTTATCCGTCTAGAAGTATTTTCATCTCAAAATACATTACGTGGAAATTTCATACATTATAACAATTAAATACCAAATAATTAAGATAATATAAAAATATTAACTAATTATATCAAAAATCAAAACAAGTAGGGAAATACGTTTCTGAATCAAATAATTAATAAGGAAATAATTATAAAATACATTTCTAAATTACTAAAGCCATGAAATAATATTCCTAACTGTTATCTCTCATTTCGTATAATTTCTCATATTTTTGTGAAATTAGGTCAAAAATTGAAACAAGTAGAGACTCATCAAGTCTATACAATTTTAGATAGTTTCACCTAATTTAAGTGATGAAATAATATTATTTAGCATATTTCATGATTTATGAACAAATAAATACAAGAATATGACTTTCGTAGTTATTAAGTATTATTCACTAATTTCTCTTAATGGAATAATTCGATTTAATATGGACATAATGATAAAATACATTGCTGAATCAAATAATTAATAAGGAAATAATCATAAAATAAATTACTAAATTACTAAAGCCATGTATTTAATATTCCTAATTGTTATCAATCATTTTGTATAATTTCTCATATTTTTGTGTGATTTCTTTCAAATTTTCATGCATTTTCACATGAATAATAATTTCAATAATTCAAATAAACACCAAATTGTAGAAATAATTTATGAAAATTTTCAAATTCTATCATGAGGTTATTTTAACCAGCTAGTAGTATATTCATATCAAAATACATTATGTTAAAATTTTCATACATTATGGCAACTAATTACCAAATAATTGAGATAATATAAAAGTATTAACTAATTAGATCCAAAATCAAACTCGTAATGCCTCATCAGATCTACACAATTTTAGATAATTTCACCTAATTTGTGGGATGAAATAATATTATTTAGCATATTTCATGATTTATTACTAAATAAATTCATTATAACAAGAATAAATACATGAATATGACTTTCACAGTTATTAGGTATTATTCTCTGACTTCTCTTAATGGAATAATTTGATTTAATATGGACATATGATAATATACATTTCTGAATCAAATAATTAAAAAGGAAAGAAAGATAAAATGCATTTCTAAATTACTAAAGCCATGTAATAATATTCCTAACTATTATCTCTCATTTTGTATAATTTCTCGTATTTTTGTGTGATTTCTTTCAAATTTTAATGCATTTTCACATGAATAATAATTTCAATAATTCAAATAAACACCAAATAGTACAAGTAATTTATGAAAATTTTCAAAATCTATCATAAGGTTTTTTTTATCCAACTAGTGGTATTTTCATCTCAAAATACTTTATGTGGAAATTTTCATATAATGTGACAATCAAATACCAAATAGTTGAGATAATATAAAAATATTAACTAACTATATCCGTAATCGAAACAAGTAGAGCCTTATCAGATCTATACAATTTTAGATAGTTTCACCTAATTCATGCGATGAAATAATATTATTTTGCATATTTCATGATCTTGTATTCATTATAAATAGAATGAATACAAGAATATGAATTTCGCAATTATTAAGTATTATTCTCTAATTTCGCTTAATTGAATAATTCATTTTAATAGGGAAAAAATAATAAAATACATTTCTAAATTAAATAATTAATAAGAAAATAATCATAAAATACATTTCTAAATTACTAATGCCTTGTAATAATATTCCTAACTGTTATCTCTCAATTTTTATAACTTTTCATATTTTTGTGTTATTTCTTACAAATTTTCATGCATTTTCACAAGAATAATAACTTCAATAATTCAAATAAACACCAAATAGTTGAAGTAATTAATGAAAATTTTTGAAATTTATCGTGAGGTTATTTTATCCATCTAGTAGTATTTTCATCTCAAAATACATTACGTGGAAATGTTAATACATTATGACAATTAAATACCAAATAATTGAGATAATATAAAAATATTAACTAATTATATCTAAAATCAAAACAAGTAGAGCCCCCTCAGCTCTACACAATTTTAGACAATTTCACCAAATTCGCGCGATGAAATAATATTATTTTGCATATTTGATTATTTATTACTAAATAATTCATTATAATTAGAATAAATGCAAGAATATGACTTTCGCCGTTATTAAGTTTTATTCTCTAATTTATGTTTATTAAATAATTCATTTTAATAGGGAAATAATGATAAAATACATTTTCTGAATAAAATAATTAATAAGGAAATAATCATAAAATACATTTCTAAATTACTAATTCCATGTAATAATATTCCTAATTGTTATCTCTCATTTTGTATAATTTCTCATATTCTTGTGTGATTTCTTTCAAATTTTGATGTATTTTCGCAAGAAGAATAACTTCAATAATCCAAATAAATACCAAATAGTAGATATAATTTATCAAAATTTTCTAAATCTATCGTGTGGTTATTTTTTCATTCTAGTAGTATTTTCATAACAAAGTACATTATGTTAAAATTTTCATATAGTATGACAATTAAATATGATATAATTGAAATAATATAAAACTATTAACTAATTAGGTCCAAAATTGAAACAAGTAGAGACTCATCAAGTCTACACAATTTTAGATAGTTTCACCTAATTTGTGTGATGAAATAATATTATTTAGCATATTTCATGATTTATGAACAAATAAAAACAAGAATATGACTTTCGCAGTTATTAAGTATTATTCTCTAATTTCTCTTAATGGAATAATTTGATTTAATATGGACATAATGATAAAATACATTTCTGAATCAAAGAATTAATAAGGAAACAATCATAAAATATATTTCTAAATTACTAAAGCCCTGTATTTAATATTCCTAATTGTTATCACTCATTTTGTATAATTTCTCATATTTTTGTGTGATTTCTTTCAAATTTTCTTGCATTTTCGCATGAATAATAATTTCAATAATTCAAAGAAACACCAAATAGTAGAAATAATTTATGAAAATTTTCAAATTCTATCATGAGGTTATTTTAAATACATTGTGACAATCAAATATCAAATAATTGAGATAATATAAAAATATTAACTAATTATATCTGAAATCGAAACAAGTAGAGTTGTGGCGCCCCAGCCCGAGCGTCACAACCTTACCTCAAGATCGTTCGACTGGTAAACGTGATCAGGATTGTTGCCCTGTCACACTGCGGAGTTTTAACGGATATTTATCCAGTTAATCCTAACTCCTTAGGATTTTATATCATTTATAAACACTTCATAAATATTTCATAAACATTGGATGTGCAAATGCATCATTTTCATTGATGACGTTATCCTTCATGTGAGGGTACGCTAGCACGGGGAACATTATTCCATGACATGTCCTTTCCATCCTTAGCGCCGGACCTACCGACTTGGCAACGTCAAGGGGGACTCCTTGTCCACTTACTACCTCGACTAGCCTACTTGATTTCCATTCCATGCATGTCCTTTAGTCACCCCGACATTATATACCTCCTTACACATGGAACTTGTCATTCTCATGTAGAGAATTCTTTGCATCATCCCTCTTTAAACACCATTTCAATGAAACATCATATAAACTCATGTTTCAACACATTTCAAGCATAAGTGCGAAATCATAAGCAATCATTTATTTCAACAGAAATAAACATTTCGATACACATATAAACAAGGAATGGTTATCATTAAATACCTTGTAATGAAAACCAAAATCATTTAGAAAGCTGCTTGCTTACCTCGCTTGCTTAGCTTTCCGTTTCATTTATCCCTTTGCCTTTGCCTATACATATAAGAATGATATAACATTCATATATTTCCTTTGCTTGCATTCAACTCAGTTTTCCAACCTATTTTCATTAACATACATAATTCCTTCGACTTCTCAAGTCGTTACGCCCATCAAATCCTAATTTTTAATTTTTTTGTGTGATCCTCAATATGTCTTACATATCCTGTAAAATTTTCAGTCAAAATTCCTTGTATAAAAATTATTAAAAATTCTTTTCTACAACTAATCCTGTCACCCGTTTTACCCTGTTTAGGTGAATCTTCTCGGATTTTTAATTTGAAACTGGGTTATCTTTTTAAGTTGAAAATTGGGTTGTTCCTTAATCACCCCATAATGATTCTTTTTAAAAATTTTCATGCTAAAAGTAATCCATTTACTATTCCGTTTGTATTTTAGTTTACAACATCATATATCTTCCAGATTTGAGATATAAAATTAAGATAATCATATACTTACTTGATTAAATGGGTAATCCCTCCTTTTCCCTTTTCTTTTTCCTTCTTTTTCCTTCGTCCTTGCTGTTCTAGAGCTGGACGTGAGGCTACCTTGGGGGAGAAGAATTTCAGCACTTAGAAAAAATGCCCAAATCATGTGAACGTGCAAATGCCTTTGTAGAGCTGGATTTTTCCAGCTGTGGGCCCCACTTATTGCTGTAAGCCATTTAATGCCCTCTTATCCCCCTTGATGTGCTGGAAATTTTGTTGAAAATATGTGGAAAATAAGCCAAGTCTATGTTTTGATGATTAACAAATCAATTTGAGTAAGTTTTGGTTACTAACATGTTTGTAGAAATGACTTAAGGTTATAAATTTGAAGAATAAGAAGCATGGCAAGTCAAGTCGATTTCCAAGTCGACTCAGGCTTCGACTTAGGCCAAGTCGATCCCCAAGTCGACTCAAGAAGCGACTTCAAGATGTTATTCCCTTCCAGAGTTGAAATCGAGAACGAGAATTGCCGAAGTTGCATCCCAAGTCGACTCCGCTTGCGACTTGAGGTGAAGTCGCAGACCAAGTCGACTCCAGTCACGACTTGGAGGCGTCATTTCTGTCCAGAGTTGAAATCGAGGAGCAGAGCTGCCGAAGTCGAAGATGAAGTCGACTCCGCATGCGACTTGGGTGAAGTCGCAGACCAAGTCGACTCCAGTATCGACTTCAGTCGGACAGGGCAGAAACTTCAGAAGCCAAATCAGGGATTAGATCTATTTCAAGGTAGAACTTGAGTCAAGTTGAAGATCAAGTCAACTTCGATGTTCGACTTGGAACATATGAAGACTAATCCAAGTCCAATGAAAGCAAGATGCATGAATTCAACTATTCTAATCAAAATATATTGGACTTGTTCATGAATATAAAAGATTCAAGACTCAAGGACTCAAGGTCTGCAAATCATGAAGCCAAAGGACATCGAGCTAGAATGATAACACAGTGGTCCAAAGAGATATAAATCAAGGAAGAAACAACCAAACATGAAGAAACTCAAGCAAGCAAAGCATTCTAAGGATTTCAAGTTCGTCAAGCAAGCTGTCGAGGTGAAGTCGCACCCGAAGTCGACTCCACCTGCGACTTGGGTCAAGTCGAGGACCAAGTCGACCCAGACTGGAACTTGAAGAAGTTGCGAACAGGCGAAGTCGCACCCAAAGTCGACTCCATCTGCGACTTGGGCGAAGTCGTACCCGAAGTCGACTACACCTGCGACTTGGGTCGCAACGGTCGGAAAATTTTCGAACGTTGGTGCATTAAATGTGCGCCACCTACCTCCAAACGTTCGGATTCCCTCCACAATTATAAAAGGCATTCAATATGAACGAGGAGGGTAGCTGAGAATCATTGAATGTGCATAACTCCTATCTTCAAGAGAACTCCGAGTTCAAACTAGCAAGAGCTTCTTATTGAATCTTCAACACTGCTGTACAAGTTCTTCTCTGCACCAAATTTGTGTCTACACAATAGTAACGTGTAGAAACTTTCTTTTGTTATTTCTTGTTGTATTGAACTTGATTTAGTTTGGGTAACTAAGATCAAGCGTAAGCAAAGTAGTGTGTGATTGGAGTGGAACTCGTCACCTACTTGTGTTGTGGTTGTATATGCCCCATAGAGCTAGAATCTAGAAGAGAGCGGAGGCTCTGGTTGTATATGCCCCCTAGAGCTAGAATCTAGAAGACAGTGGAGACTCTAGTTGTATTCGTGGAATACATAGTGGAACCCAAGTCACAAGGGGTGTGAGCTTGGAAGAGTGAAGTAGGGAGGTTGCCCGAACCACTATAAAATCTTGTGTGTTCATTTTTGTTTCTGCTCTTTACATTATTGCTTCCACTTTGTTTCTTCATAAAGGGGACTAGATTAATCCGGGGTAAAGTTTCTGTTTAAGTTGAAACTTTTAAATACCCAATTCACCCCTCCCCTCTTGGGTAATTTCCATTAACTCGGGACCAACACATTTTACAGCCAAGTAAAATACATTTTCACCATTTTTGAAAATCCAAAAATCAGCTCACATCTTCACATCTTAAATCCTCCTTAGGTTGGGGTTTCACAAGCGCCTTATTAGATCTACACAATTTTAGATAGTTTCACCTTATTCGTACGATGAAATAATATTATTTTGTATATTTCATGATTTATTATTAAAAAAATTCATTATAAATAGAATGAATACAAGAATATGACTTTCGTAGTTATTAAGTATTATTCTCTAATTTCTCTTAATTGAATAATTTATTTTAATAGGAAAATAATGAAAAAATATATTTTGGAATCAAATAATTAATAAGGAAATAATCATAAAATACATTTCTAAATTACTAAACCCTTGTAATAATATTCCTAACTGTTATCTCTCATTTTGTATAATTTCTCATATTTTTGTATGATTTCTTTCAAATTTTCATGCATTTTCGTAAGAATAATAACTTCAATAATTCAAATAAACACCAAATAGTAGAAGTAATTTATGAAAATTTTCAAAAACTACCGTCAGGTTATTTTATCCATCTAGTAGTATTTTCATCTCAAAATACATTACGTGGAAATTTGCATACATTATGATAATTAAATACCAAATAATTGAGATAATATAAAAAAATTAATTAATTATATCTAAAATCAACACAAGTAGAGCCTTATCAGATCTACACAAATTTAGATAGTTTCCCCTAATTCGTGCGATGAAATAATATTATTTTGCATATTTCATGATTTATTATTAAAAAAATTCATTATAAATAGAATAAATACTAGAATATGACTTTCGCAGTTATTAAGTATTATTCTCCAATTTCTCTTTATTGAATAATTCATTTTAATAGGGAAATAATGTTATCTCTCATTTTGCATAATTTCTCATATTTTTGTGTGATTTCTTTCAAAATTTCATGCACTTTTGCATGAATTTTAACTTCAATAATCCAAATAAATACCAAATAGTAGAAATAATTTATGAAAATTTTCAAAATCAATCGTGTGGTTATTTTTTCCATCTAGTAGTATTTTCATATCAAACTACATTACGAGAAAATTTTCATACATTATGACAATTGCATACAAAATAATTGAGATAATATAAAAATATTAACTAATTAGATCCAAAATCAAAACAAGAAGAGCCTCATCATCTCTACACAATTTTTGATAATTTCACGTAATTTATCTGATGAAATAATAATATTTAGCATATTTCATGATTTATTATTAAATAAATTCATTATAATTAAAATAAATGAGAAAGTAAATTAATAATAATATTCATTTTTATATTTGTTAATTTTCTAAAAATCATCTTGAGGGAAAACTTGTACAAGTTATATTTAATATTAAATATTAGTCTCAAATGATTCTGAATTTATAGAATGAATATTTCAAACTTCATACTTTTCAAAATTACGAGTGAATAAATAAATATACATCTATACATATTTTTTAACATTCCATAAATACTTTGGGATGTTATAGTTAAATACTTACTCTTAAATGATATTGAATTTCAGAATTAATTCAAATGATGAAAATTTTGGAATCTTGAATAAATACATATTTCTCAGTCAAGCATTCTATTTACAAAGCATAGGATGAGTTATTCACACATATTGGAATAGAAATTGTGAAAGAAGATCATCCTCAAAGGAACCTTAGTCCAGAATAATCAACCCTAGAGCACCCTCACGCTATCAACGGGGATGAATCAAATCGACCCAATCGTCCCATCAGGTGCCAAATCAAGCCACGTGCATTAAAAATGAAAATAGCAAAAACCAAGATGCTACCATGCATGCAACTTCAATGTAAATCAATTTTCATTCCATATTAACAAAACAATATGGAATAAAAGACTACATAACCATGGTATAATCAAAACAAAAAAGGAAATCTATGATTTATTATACCTAACCCAAACCAAACAGAATAAGGCTCGTCAGGGAGAAGATGGAACAGAATCAGAGAAGTGAAAACTGAAAACTAGAAATTTTTCTGAAAGAACAAGCAAAGCAGCCAGATTCAAAAACGGATTCCGATGTGTTTGTTAGTATAGAAAATTGCATTCCCTTTCAACAAACTGGGCAAGTTTCATTTCCACATGTGAATACTCGTAAATTCATAAAGAAATCCCTCTTCAACAGCTAATGCACAAAATTCAGCAACATATATCGCAAACGCATGTATTGAACCAATTTCTATTTTATGTACAAGAGTGAAAATGTGACGACCTGTTCCATTCAAACATTCTGTTTACAAGCACGGAATGAGTTATTGTCATAGATTAGAACAACAACTATAAGAAATATCATGCACTAATAAATACAGGCCAGGTTTAATAAAAACGAAGACAAAAAAAATGAAGATGTTGCCATGTAAGCAACTCTAGTTATGGATTAAAAGACCACACAGCAACGGAATAATCAAAAAGTAAAAGGAAATCTATGATTTATTATATCTGACCCAAACCAAATAGAATAAGGCTCGTCGGCGAGAAGATGGAATAGAATCAGAGAAGTGAAAATTGAAAAACTTGGAACTTCTCTGAAAGAAGAAGCAAAGCATCCAGATTCCAAAACGGATTCTGATGTGTTTGTTAGTATAGAAAATTGCATTCCCTTTCAACAAACTGGGCATGTTTCATTTCTACATGTGAATACTCGTACATTCATAAAGAAAATCCCACTTCAACAACTAATGCACAAAATTTAGCAACATATATTGCAAATGCATGCATTGAACCGATTTCTATTTTATGTACAAGAGTGAAAATGTGATGACCTGTTCCATTCAAACATTCCGTTTACAAGCACGAAATGAGTTATTCTCACGGATTGGAACAACAACAGTGAAAGAAATATCATGCACCAATAAATACAGCCCAAGTTTAACAAATACCACCATAAATACAGGCCATGTTTAATAAAAACGAAAACAAAGAAAACGAAGATGCTGCAATGCATGCAACTCCAATTATGGATTAAAAGACCACACAACAACAGAATAATCAAAAAGGAAAAGGAAATCTATGATTTATTATACCTCACCAAAACCAAACAGAATAAGGCTCGTTGGGGAGAAGATGAAATAGAATCAGAGAAATGAAAACCAAAGAGCCTGGAATTTCTCTGAAAGGATTAGCAAAGTTGCAGAATTCAAAAATGGAGAGCTCGAGCCGACCGAACCCCCTTCTCACCCTTCACGTGTACCAAAGGCCATTAGACATCGAATTGATATGTTGAGAAGCACACCCCTAGAAAAATTAACAAACAAATGCGACATAAATCGATTGGCTCATGACTTTAAATATCAAATTAATTTTAGGCATAGGTGTTTGTTTCCACATGTGAACACCCATACATTCATAAAAGAAAATCCTACTCAACAGCTAATGCACAAAATTCAGCAACCTACATTGCAAAGATATGCATCGAACAGATTTCTATTTCATCATGTACAAGAGTGAAAATGTGATGACCTATCTCATTCAAGCATTCTATTTACAAGCACAGAATGAGTTATTCTCACAGAATAGAGCAGAAACTGTGAAAGATCTTCTTCTAAGGAACCTTATTTCAATCATGGACTCAAAATTTCATCTAATTTAGTTCCTTTCTGGTTTAACAAATTTCCGATGTGTTTAGAAAATTGCATTCCCTTTCAACAAACTGAGCAAGTTACATTTCCACATGTGCATGCCCATACATTCATAAAGAAAATCAATGGATTTCTATTTCATGTGCAAGAGTGAAAATGTGACGACCTGTCTCAGTCAAGCATTCTATTTACTAGCATAGGATGAGTTATTAGCACATATTGGAATAGAAATTGTGAAAGAAGATCATCCTCAAAGGAACCTTATTTCAATCGTAGACAGAATAATCAACCCTAGAGCACCCTCACACGATCAACGGGGATGAATCAAATCAATCCAATCGTCTCATCAGGTGCTAAATCAGGCCACTTGCATTAAAAATGAAAACAGCAAAAACCAAGATGTTGCCATGCATGCATCTCCAATGCAAATCGATTTTTATTCCATACTAAGAAAACAATATGGAATAAAAGACTACATAGCCATAGAATAATCAAAATGAAAAAGGAAATCTACGATTTATTGTACCTCACCCAAACCAAACAGAATAAGGCTTGTCGACGAGAAGATGGAACAAAATCAAAGAAGTTAAAATTGGAAAACTTTGAATTTTTCTGGAAGAAGCAGCAAAGCAGCTAGATTCAAAAAAGGATTCCGATGTGTTTGTTAGTATAGAAAATTACATTCCCTTTCAACAAACTGGGCAAGTTTCATTTCCACATGTGAATACTCGTACATTCATAAAGAAAATCCCACTTCAACAGCTAATGCACAAAATTGAGCAACATATATTGCAAAGGCATGCAGTGAACCAATTTCTATTTTATGTACGAGAGTGAAAATGTGATGACCTGTTCCATTCAAACATTCCGTTTACAAGCACGAAATGAGTTATCCTCACAGATTGGAACGACAACGGTGAAAGAAATATCATGCACCAATAAATACAGGCCACGTTTAATAAAAACCACCATAAATACAGGCCACGTTTCATAAAAATGAAAACAAAGAAAACAAAGATGCTGCCATGCATCCAACTCCAATTATGGATTAAAAGACCACACAGCAACCGAATAATCAAAAAGGAAAAGGAAATCTATGATTTATTATACCTGACCCAAACCAAACAAAATAAGGCTTGTCGGGGAGAAGATGAATTGGAATCGGAGAAATGAAAACTGGAGAGCCTGGAATTTCTCCGAAAGGATAAGTAAAGTTGACGAATTCAAAAATGGAGAGCTCAAGCTGACCGAATCCCCTTCTCACCCTACACGTGTACCAAAGGCCATTGACATCAAATAGATATGTTGAGAGGCACACCCCCTAGAAAAATTAACATACAAATGTGGCATAAATTGATTGGCTCATGATTTTAAAGATAAATTAATTTTAGGCATAGGTGTTTGTTTCCACATGTGAATATCCTTACATTCATAAAAGAAAATCCTACTTAACAGCCCATGCACAAAATTCAGCAACGTACATTGCAAAGGTATGCATTGAACAAATTTCTATTTGATCATGTACAAGAGTGAAAATGTGATGACCTATCTCATCCAAGCATTCTGTTTACAAGCACAAAATGAGTTATTCTCACAGGTTAGAGCAGAAACTGTGAAAGAATTTCATAAACAAAGTTAATTAGAGTACACAAGTACTCTCACAAAAATTTTTAGTAAGATTGGAGATCTAGAAGACCTATTATCTTTGAAATAAATAAGGTAATAATATGATGTGAGAGGTAATAATTAAAAACAAAAGGAACAAAGTAAACTTTCGATAAAAAATGTTTTTTAAAATAATATCAAATCATATTAGGAACTCTTTCATTTTTTTAATTTTCTTATAACCTCGTTCTTGTAATAATAATTTTTAAACTTTTATACTTTTGTTTAACACGTTCTCTATAAGTAGCAAAATTTCAAAATACTTCAAGGGCTATTAATATAAATAGTGGGCCCAAGAAGTGAGTTTCGTTAGGTTATATTAGTGAATATTTTTTCATGAAACATTTAAAATAGTATAGCAAGCAAGTTAATTATAATATCAGTGGTCATCAAACTGGAAGATACTGGGTGTACAAACTTTTACAACCCATCCAGCAAGTTAATTATAATATCAAAATCGTAATCGTGGCGCATATTACATATTTTTTCCTCCCCTCACCGTTTGACATGAGTCTCTACACTTGTGGTGCCGAGCCCCAGTTATTAAGATTTTTGGGGGTTTTTGAAAACCCTCCCCTCACCATATTTCAGGGTATCTGGGGATTTCTTTCTTAAAAAACCTTTCCCTTCACCGTAGTTCAGGATATATAGGGATTCTTCTTTTTTCTTCCCCCACCATATTTCAGAATATTTGGGGATTTTTCTTTTTTCTTGTGAAAAAAAACAACTTCACCACCATCTGTAATGATATTAAAATTATCTCCTTGGATGAGGAAATGTTGTATCATGTCTATATTCATCAATTTTGTTAGCATGTAAATTATGGTTTTCTTGTGCTATGAAATTTTAGATATTTCATGAAAAGTTTTCACAAATATAATTATTATTTCTCACTACTTGGTCCACTTGTTAAGTGTCATAGGCATTTTTTATTTATATATTTCTACATGAAAGGTTCCGATGACATGGGCACATGACTTCCATTTTTTTTAATGTTAATTTGCACATATTAAAACTTTTTTTATATAACTAAAAATTTAGAAATTTTTAGAATTTTTCAATGCGTAGATATAGCAGTTTTAAGATTAAAATTTATCATTCTTGTGGAATGTCCTAATAGATTCAGTTTGTGTAATGCATAAAATATAAACAGATAACACAAAAAATACCCTAAGTGGACAAAAATGTAGATAACACAAAATACCCTAAGTGAAAAAAAATTGTAGATCTAGGAAAGAACAACACTTATCTTGAGGATCACAAAACCAACCAAACCAAGACAACAAAAATCTGACACTCCAAAACCTGAAATTTTATGAGCAAAAGAAAAAAAATTAAAAAGAATTAAGACACAAAGTGCCTCTAAAGTTGGCAAACAAAAGGACTTTAAATAACTGAGATATAGACCAAATTTGCTCAATATATATGTAAAACCATTCACATGACAAAATAGGTAAGCATGCGTACCAAAGGCCATTAAACATCAAACAGATATATAAAGAAGCACACCTCGAAAATTTAACATCAACAAGCATGAGTTTTGACACTCATCTTTAGTCTCATGAAAGATGAAAACTACTAGTCATTACAGATAAGACATTAAGATTTTATCAACTTGATTCATAAAATTTATTCTCATAGAAGAAAAAGGCATAGATTGATTGGCTCACGATCTTAAAGACTAAATTAATTTAGGCATAATCAAATCTAAAATGAAACTTTTAAATGATAAAAAGACTCAAGAAATATTCAAAATAGATGAAATAATATTATTTTGCATATTCGATTATTTATTACTAAATAAATTCATTATAATTAGAATAAATGCAAGAATATGACTTTCGCCGTTATTAAGTTTTATTCTCTAATTTCTCTTTATTGAATAATTTGTTTAAATACGGAAATAATGATAAAATACATTTTTGAATCAAATAATTAATAAGGAAATAATCATAAAATACATTTCTAAATTACTAATTCCATGTAATAATATTCCTAATTGTCATCTCTCATTTTGTATAATTTCTCATATTCTTGTGTGATTCTTTCAAATTTTGATGTATTTTCGCAAGAAGAATAGCTTCAATAATCCAAATAAATACGAAATAGTAGATATAATTTATGAAAATTCTCCAAATGTATCCTGTGGTTTTTCTTTCATTCTAGTAGTATTTTCATATCAAAGTACATTATGTTAAAATTTTCTTACATTATGACAATTAAATACCATATAATTGAAATAATATAAAAATATTAACTAATTAGGTCCAAAATTGAAACAAGTAGAGACCCATCAAGTCTACACAATTTTAGATAGTTTCACCTAATTTGTATGATGAAATAATATTATTTAGCATATTTCATGATTTATGAACAAATAAATACAAGAATATGACTTTCGCAATTATTAAGTACTATTCTCTAATTTCTCTTAATGGAATAATTCGATTTAATATGGACATAATGAAAAAATACATTTCTGAATCAAAGAATTAAAAAGGAAATAATCATAAAATACATTTCAAAATTACTAAAGCCATTATTTAATATTTCTAACTGTTATCACTCATTTTGTATAATTTCTCATATTTTTGTTTGATTTCTTTCAAATTTTCATGCATTTTCACAAGAATAATAATTTCAATAATTCAAATAAACACCAAATAGTAGAAATAATTTATGAAAATTTTCAAATTCTATCATGAGGTTATTTTAACTAGCTAGTAGTATATTCATATCAAAATTCATTATGTTAAAATTTTCATACATTATGACAACTAAGTACCAAATAATTGAGATAATATAAAAATATAAACTGATTATATCAAAAATCAAAACAAGTAGAGCCTCATCAGTTCTACACAATTTTAGATAGTTTCGCCAAATTTGTGTGAGGAAATAATATTATTTAGCATATTTCATGATTTATTATTAAATAAATTCATTATGACAAGAATAAATACAAGAATATGACTTTTGCAGTTATCAAGTATTATTTTCTAATTTCTCTTAATGGAATAATTTGATTTAATATGGACATAATGATAAAATACATTTCTGAATCAAATAATTAATAAGAAAATAATGATAAAATATATTTTTAAATTACTAAGGCCATGTATTTAATATTCCTAACTTTTATCTCTCATTTTGTGTAATTTCTCAAATTTTTGTGCGATTTCTTTCAAATTTTCATGTATTTTCGCATGAATAATAATTTCAATAATTCAAATAAACACCAAATAGTAGAAATAATTTATCAAAATTTTCAAATTCTATCATGAGGTTATTTTAACCACCTAGTAGTAGTTTCAAATCAAAATACATTATATTAAAATTTTCATACATTATGACAACTAAGTACCAAATAATTGAGATAATATAAAAATATTAACTAATTAGATCCAAAATCGAATACGTAGTGCTTCATCAAATCTACACAATTTTAGATAATTTCACCTAATTTGTGCGATGAAATAATATTATTTAGCATATTTCATGATTTATTATTAAATAAATTTACTATAATTAGAATAAATACAAGAATATGACTTTCGCAGTTATTAAGTATTATTCTCTAATTTCTCTTAATGGAATAATTCGATTTAATATGGACATAATGATAAAATACATTTCTGAATCAAAGAATTAATAAGGAAATAATCATAAAATACATTTCTAAATTACTAAAGCCATGTATTTAATATTCCTAACTGTTATCACTCATTTTGTATAATTTCTCATATTTTTGTGTGATTATTATCCCCTATTACATGACATCATTTTCTACAAATTCAAAAATTTTTCATCAAAATTTTTATCACTCATGTTTTAAAAAAATTACGGGTAAGAATACATTATGATAATTAAATACCAAATAATTGAGTTAATACAAAAATATTATCTAATTAGATCCAAAATCAAAACAAATACAGCCTCATTAGATCTACACAATTTTAGATAATTTCTCCTAATTCATGTGACGAAATAATATTATTTTGCATATTTCATGATTTATCATTAAATAAATTCATTGTAATTAGAATCGATACATGAATATTATTTAAGCAGGCACTAAATAGAAATAAATATAGTTGCATTAGAACTAAACTTCATCGTAAAAATAAATTTTAAATAGGTAAATATGGACTCAATCTATGTTCCACCATTCTAAAAAATATTTTCATATAATGTTGTCAATACTGTTATTTTCATGTGACTTTCACAATTATTAAGTATTATTCTCTAATTTCTCTTAATTGAATAATTAGATTTAATAAGGAAATAATGATAAAATACATTTCTAAATTACTAAAGCCATTTAATAATATTCCTAACTGTTATCTCATTTTGTATCATTTCTTATATTTTTGTGTGATTTCTTTCAAATTTTAATGCATTTTCGCAAAAACAATAACTTCAATAATCCAAATAAATACCAGACAGTAGAAATAATTTATGAAAATTTTCAAAATCTATCGTGTGGTTATTTTTTCCATCTAGTAGTATTTTCATATCAAAACACATTACGAGAAAATTTCATACATTATGACAATTAAATACAAAATAATTGAAATAATATAAAAATATTAACTAATTAGATCCAAAATCAAAACAAGTAGAGCCTCATCAGGTTTACACAATTTTAGATAGTTTCACCTAATTTTTGTGATGAAATAATATTATTTGGCAGATTTAATGGTTTATTATTAAATAAATTCATTATAACAAGAATAAATACAAGAATATGACTTTCGCAGTTATTAAGTATTATTCTCTAATTTCTCTTAATCCAATAATTATATTTAATAAGGAAATAATGATAAAATACATTTCTAAATTACTAAAGCTATGTAATAATATTCCTAATTGTTATCTCTCATTTTGTATAATTTCTCATATTTTTGTGTGATTTCTTTCAAATTTTCATGCATTTTAGCATGAATAATAACTTCAATAATTCAAATCAATACCAAATAGTAGAAATAATTTATGAAAATTTTTAAAATCGATCGTGAGGTTATTTTATCCATCTAGTAGTATTTTCATATCAAAATATATTACTAGAAAATTTTCATTCATTATGACAATTAAATACCAAAGAATTGAAATAATATAAAAATATTAACTAATTAGATTCAAAATCAAAACAAGTAAAGCCTCATTAGGTCTACACAATTTTAGATAGTTCACCTAATTTGTGTGATGAAATAATATTATTTAGCATATTTCATGATTTATTATTAAATAAATTCATTATAACAAGAATAAATACAAGAATATGACTTTCGCAGTTATTAAGTATTATTCTCTAATTTTTCTTAATGGAATAATTTGATTTAATATGTAAATAATGATAAAATACATTTCTAAATTACTAAAGCCATGTAATAATATTCCTAACTGTTATCTCTCATTTTGTATAATTTTTCATATTTTTGTGTGATTTCTTTCAAATTTTCATGCATTTTAGCATGAATAATAACTTCAATAATTCAAATAAATACCAAATAGTAGAAATACTTTATGAAAGTTTTCAAAATCTATCATGAGGTTATTTTATCCATCTAGTAGTATTTTCGTATCAAAATACATTATGAGAAAATTTTCATACATTTTGACAATTATATTAATTCGTATTCACATAGTTTGTAAACTTATTGCTTTTAGTTTATCAAAAAAGTTATCAATCTAAGTTCCTTCTTGAATTCAATTCATATAATAGGATTTAGGTTTAAATTTTACAAACAGAGCTAAAATTAAAATTTAATTTTACAAATAAGATTGAAATTTTTTTATGAAGACATAAGATTAAAGTTAGGTTGAGAAAATTTTCTTGAGCCTATTTTGCACCTAGTTTTAAATTCAAGAATTTTTGGACATTCTAATAAATTCATTAAATTGACTATCTTATAATACTTCTTTCAGCGGGTGATTATATGCAGCCAACCACAGCAATTCCCTAACCGCGTTTCGCCATAATACTTTTTTTTTGTTAACTTAGGTATATTTAATATAGAAGAATAACTCAATACTTATGTAAGCATGGAAGCTTTTGTTCTTACCTTTTTTTAAAATTTAAAATATTTTTTAAAATAATTTAAATCATAATAGCTTGGAATATTATTTCATGGCTTTAGTAATTTAGAAATGTATTTTACCATTATTTTCTTATTAATTATTTGGTTCAGAAATATATTTTATCATTATTTTCCTATTAAAAGAGAATTTAGAGAATAATACTTTATAATTGTGAAAGTCATTTTCCTATATTTATTCTAATTATAATGAATTTATTTAATAATAAATCATGAAATATGCTAAACAATATTATTTCATCATACAAAATAGGTGAAAGTATCTAAAATTGTGTAGATCTGATGAGGCTCTACTTGTTTTGATTTTGAATCTAATTAGTTAATTTTTTTATATTATCTCAATTATATAACAAAAATAATAATATATAACCCAATTAAATTTTAAAAAGAAAAGTAATATAATTTATTTTTAAAATTTTATATTTTCAAAAACAACAAAGGAGATCAACAAAGTTTATAATGAATTACCTACAAAATAATTCCAATTTAAGCAACTGTAATGAAACCCTTTTATATGGTAAATTAGATTTAAAAACATTTTTTAATATTGAAAGTGTAACTGTTGGTTAATCGAATATTTATCATACATTCATAATTAAAACAACTAGAAGTAAAATTTTATGATGTATTTGAAAAGTGATAAAATTTTAGTTGTATAAGTAGCCGTGTGGATATGATGGTTGAAAAATAAAATAGTTTGTACAGAAAAATATGAAAAATAATAAAAAATGAGGTAGCTAAGAGTAGCCAAATTTTTTAAAGGAAACCAGAAGCATTTTTAATTGTTAAGTTGTTTTTATTCCAGTAGAAATTTTATATGGATTAAATTTCGTTAAATCTTCACAGCAATATGAAAATCAAAAAATTTGTTATGTTTGTTCTGGACCATAACCATTATCTAATATTCCAAAATCACTTTTTAGAATTTAACAGTTAAATATTCATTCCCAAATTATCTTAAATTTTTTAAATTAAAATGTTCAAACCAAGGTAATTTTATTACTAGTTTAGTTTTGATAAAAACATTTTAATAAAAAATGAACAAGCAACATAAAGCACTGCAAGCAACCAATTGCACAAAATCAATTTATCTGGTGCATTTACATGCACAGTAAGCTACAGAAATTTGGCTCAAAATGAGCTTTACATGATCATAAAAATATATATGTACTTTCTCATTATATTTATAATTATTTATTTTATTAGCATACCAAATTTTATTCAAATTGAATATGTATATAGCCTTATTTGAAAAATAGTACAAAATCAACCAAATATATCAGCTTCTGTAGATACTAATTTTAAAGTTATTTTTCAATTCGTGAACTATTGAAAATATAATATATACATGAATAAATGATTGTAAAAAGTATTACTATTATATAAGACTCATTCTAAGCTAAATGTATTGTAACTTAATAGTACGTATAAATATATAGAATAAGTTCTCTCTCTATATATGAGGGCTAATTTTGTTAGCCTGAGCTAATTAGAAAAAAATATATTTAAAGAAGTTTTTATTTTTTGTAAACTTTTTAATCTAAATTATTTAATATATAAATAAAATTTTATCATTTTTTAGAACATGTATATATTTTTTTACATTTTCAAACATAAGATTATTTAGTCATTTTAATAATAAAAATACTAAAATATTTTTATATTTAAATTTTTAAAAAATAAATACATATCTCTAAAAGTAGTAATAGTCAGTTTATAAATTTAATAAAACTACATTGACAGTTTTATGAAAAAATTAAAAAAATGAGTTTTTTAGATTATTTAACTAAGGGCTAATAAGATCAACTCTAACATATATGATGATGATAAAATATGAAAATATTTAAATTCATTTGCAAGTAAGATAGTTCTGAATCAACCAAATAAAATAACTTGATGCAGATACTAATTTTAAAGTTATTCTTTCATTCTAGAAACTATTGAAAAATAATTTATACATGAATAAATATTATAAAAAGTATTAATATATTATATAGGACTCATTTTAAGCTAAATGTATTGTAACTTAATAGTACATATAAATATATAAAATAAGTTTTCTCTCTATATATGAGGAGTTGATTTTGTTAGACCGAGCTAATTACAAGAAAAAATATATTTAAAGAAGTTTTTATTTTTTATAAACTTGTTAATCTAAATATATTTAATATATAAATCAAATTTTATTATTTTTTAGAGACGTGTATATATTTGTTCACATTTTCAAACATAAGATCATTTAGTCATTTTAATAATAAAAATACTAAAATATTTTTGTATTTAAATTTTCAAAAAATAAATATATATCTCTAAAAATGGCAAGATTTAGTTTATAAATTTAATATAACTACATTAACAATTTTATAAAAATTAAAAATAAGTTTTTTAGATTATTCAACCAAGGGCTAATAAGATCAACCCTAACATATATGATGATGATAAAATATGAAAATATTTAAATTCATTTGCAAGTAGGATGATTTTAACAAATGTATTTATAATTTGTCTGACTAGCCAATACACTTTACAAAATTATTATATATAGAGTTGTGATCTAAGGATTCCAATTTAATGCTCCTTGGTGTACTTAGCATTAATGCATCCAAGTGCATTTAATTCATTCTTTTTATGTTTTAAAAAATTTGTAGATATTTTTTGATTTTTTAAATCAATGACAATTTAGTAATTTTACTAAAAAACCACTGATTTAAAAAATATGTAAAAATTTTCAAAAGTTGTAAAAATTGTTATACACGTTAAATATACTTAGATTAATAATTGTACAATTTTTTTTAAAAAAATATAGATAGGCTAAGCCTAAGTGCACCCGGGTAATCCAAAAACTTATTTTCAAATGCTTTAAAATTTTATTACAAAATTATTATTCTATGTATTTTTATTTATAAACTAAACTAACCTTTTAAAGATGTATATATTTTTTTATTCTTAATAGAAGGATGTTTGGATCGGTTGGAAATCGCGTGATTTCCAACCCGTTTGAGAAGATCATAACCCTTCTTCCATGAGTGCATGCATGTATTATATAGATATATATACCAAAATTCACTTATATCTATTAGATATTTTAATATTATCGAGAGCAAATAGAACTATTAAAATTTAGAACTTTTTTTTTTTTTGATAAAATTAAAATTTAGAACTTAATATGTAGTATGTATAAGTTTTCAAATACTTGAATAGCAATATCCTGATAGCACCCAATAAATTACATCGGTGGAATCCTTAAACCGGTCCGAGATTGTATTATCTTAGATTGGTTTGAAATATCATTTTTTAAATATTTGTTTAAAAATTTTCATATTATCTATAATCCAAATTTTACTATTTTTTAATACTCGTATATTTGTTTTATATTTTTAAACACAAAATATTATAGTCATTTTTCATAAGGATGAAAATGACTACAATGCTTCTGATTTTAAAAATATAACATAAATATACACATCCTCAAAATTGGTAAAACGTACAATTAGATTAATAATTTTTTATAAAAGGATATTGCGACCGGTCGTATATTACAATGTGGATGATCAGCGGCTTTGAAGGATTGAATTATAAAAACATAAAATTGCTTTACATGCCTGTTCAACAAAGTGCCATTTTAATTACTGTCCTTCGCTAGCATTCAGCGCACCTCTAAAAATCCTCATCTTCTCTGCACCAGGAAAAACTCAATTCTTTAATTAACTTTTAAATGTTAATGAGTGTAAAAGTCAAAATATGTGCGCAGTAGTATTTGCAAATAATCCAAGACTCGAGGGGCGCTAAGATAAAGGCATGCGGATGAAGGGCTGCTAGCCCGTTGGTGGGGATCAAAACACGCAGGTGCATAAGTCAATGTTCGGGCGTGGGATTCGTCAGCATATTCAGTCCTAGTCGATGAACAGTACGTTTCCACAGCAAGACAACTAGTTTCCCCTTGCAAAGCGCATAGTTCTACCATGCTGCCATGTAAGACGTCCGCCTTTCTACAATAGAAAATTTTCGTGGGTGGATGGTGTGTGCTTGACTTTCCGCTCCGATCCCGTTGTACATAGGCTTCATCCGACTAAGCTTTTAAATTTTAGGGTGTGCTCCAAAAGTGATAAATTTTCTAATAAAAATTTTTTAGAGTGCTTTTTTCATAGAAAAATTTTCAATTTAAACCTTTTTACTCTTTACAATTTCTTATTTTTTAATTATTTCTTTACTTCTTTAAAAAAACTTTTACATCAAAAACTTTTATTCAACAGTTTTATCATTTTCTAAATACACCCATCATATCACATTATTTTCTCTAATTTTAAAAATTTTTACATAAATTTTTTTATCATTTGTCAAACACGCTTATCATATTATAATATTTTCTCTAATTTTACAAATTTTTATTCAAAATTTTTATCGATTTGCAAACTGGACT
Source organism: Annona cherimola (assembly GCA_030490835.1). Classification (NCBI taxonomy): domain Eukaryota; kingdom Viridiplantae; phylum Streptophyta; class Magnoliopsida; order Magnoliales; family Annonaceae; genus Annona; species Annona cherimola. The sequence goes on along the minus strand of JASFXW010000083.1, from coordinate 189,371 downwards.
CTTAGTTTGAAGAATTTTTTGTGCAAAGAAATCATACCCTTCTTCTCCAGAACCCTTCAAGTGTATATTATGTGGATGCTCCAGCGATCTAAAGGGCTTGAATATTGTTCTTAAAATAAATTTTTTGATTTTTTATATAATTATATAACATTTTAAATACATTTTTTTATTCCCTCCGTGTTATGAGTTGATAAATTTGGATCTCTATTGGGTAATTTTAGTACAACATTGAGTGTGTTTGTCAAAATTCTTGGATCTCTGTTGGGTAATTTTAGTACAAAATTGAGTGTGTTTGTCAAAATTCTTCTTCCAATTCTTCCACACATTGTTTCTTACTTTTTTTCAGACTCTTTTACTTTAATCTTTTCATACAATTTTCTATATTTTTATTTTATCATATTTATTTGTAAATTTTTATCGTATAGCATCACCATTTTCTTGCTTTTCCCATTCCTAAAATAAAACTTCTCCCCACTTTTTACATTTACAAATCACACCTTATTATCAACTACTATAATGGACGTTTAACATGTATTTTTAAAAGAATATTTAGGCTAAAAATGGTGAAAAAGTTTTGGTAGAAAAGTTATAGAAAATGAGAGAATAATTTGATATAACAGGGGTGATGATGAGTAATAATCGAACAAGTTCAAATGTATGTCACAGTGGTATAAAAAATGCAGATAAATAATTAATAATAAAATAGTTATATAGAAAAAATATAAATAAATAATTGGAAAATATGATAGAAATGGAGGAAAAAAAATTTAAGTTTTTTTTATTATAGGAAACTCTTATTTTATGTAATCCTTTCTATTTAAATATTTTGATAGTTAATCAAAAAATACTTTCTATAACGCTTAAATATTTATTAAAAAATGAAAATAATTTTTATAATTGTCCGTAAATGACGAAATTTACAGGCAACCTTCTAAGAAACTCCTGCAGCAAAAACATGAGTGCAATGGACAACATGAAATGGTGAAAGTGAGATAGAAATGGGCACAACCAAAAAAATGGTAAGAAGGTTGACATAAACTGGTGAAAGCGTTTGCTTAAATATGAACCGCTGCAACTAAATCTAGTGCATCCGAGCTCAAAAATTTACTTTTTAAATTTTTTTATAGATGTTAATTTATGTTTATTTACTATGTATATCAATTTTTACTAATTTTGGTATTTTTAGATATTTTTTAAAATTATTTTTATATATTTTTTATATAATCTATTATATTTTTCAATCATTTATACCGGACTTATCATGCGATTAACCTATTTATTTAAAATTTATTTTTTTACACATCATCCTGTCTTATCAAATCATTTTTTGTCAATTTAAAATCTTTTACCCCCAAAAATTTGCATAAAAAAGTTGTACTCTCGTCCAGTGTGAAACCCCAATCTAAGGAGGATTTAATATGTGCATCGAACATGTACATGTGACTTACATGTGAATTAAATGGAATTTTTGGAAGATTTTAGAATTTTATTATATTTTGAATTAGGGTTTCCATTGGAAACGGTGATTAAAAATTTAATCGCCGAAGCCCAAAGTGAGTCGGTATGATCCGAGGGGCTTAATGAGGACTTAAGAGTGACAAGGTGTCATGAATAATCATGTTAATAATCATGATTTAATTTATGGAGATTAAAGTGTAATTATGGAATTGAGGTGGAAAATGATGGAAAATTCATAACTTGACGCCTACAAGGCGGATTTCGATGAAATTTAAAAGGTAAGCTCACGACGGTGGGCCCAATATTATGAATGGATTAGATTAAGGGAGTCATGATGGGATTAGGGTTATAATTAATTGTTTTTATCCTAAATCCAAATGACATATTCAAGTGGTCATAACTTGACGTAGAAACGTCAGTTTGAGATGAAATTTGAAACGATGGAATAAAATTATGAAATCTATAAGATGAATGGAATGGATTAAGCTAATTATCATGGAAATTAGGTTTCTTGGAGGGCAAGTAACAAGTTGCTTAAGGGCTAAGCAAAGAAGGGCAATTGTGGACAAGTGGATGGTTGTGATTAAAGTAGATTTTTTGACTTTTGTAAATGGTAAAACCAGATTTTACTTGGCTATAAATGTGCCACCACATATGGTAGATAAGATACCATTTAAGGAGTGTGGAATTGCAGCACAAAGTGGGCCCCACAACTAGAAAAATCTAGTAATATATATAACCTATACACGTCTATATGAGAGAGAGATTTGAGAAATTTCCAAGTATTGGAAATTCTTCCCCAAGCAACAGCAGCTCACGTCCCCAACTTGGCCAGCAAGGAGGAAGGAAAATAGAAGAAAAAGAAGGGGAAAAAGAGGGATTATCATTTAATGAAGCAAGTATATGATTATCTTGATTTTATGTCTCAAATCTGGAAGTTATTTGATGTTGTAAACTAAAATATGGTCGGAACAGTAAATGGATGAATTGTAGCATTAAAATTTTCGGGAATAATCCTTATAAGGTAATTAAGGAACGACCCAATTTTCAGCTTAAAAGGATAAGTATTTTGTAAATTACAAATCCGAGAAAATTAGCCCAAACAGGGTAAAACGGGTGACAGAATCAGCTGTAGAAAAGGATTTTTAATTATTTTTATACAAGGAATTTTGGGCTTAATATTTTACAGAATATATAAAAAAATATTTAGAATTATATAAAAAAATTAAAAATTAGGTTGTTATTGGTATAAATATATCCCATAAATAACGTCATTCAGGCTGTCTGAAAATAGATGTTGCTGTCCAGCAAGGTAAAAATACCAAAATAATAGAAATACTAAATATTTCATGCTGTAAATATTTATTTTGGTTAATTCATGTAGTTATTGAGGTATGGTAGAAATTTCAGATCAAAAATACTTGATTTGATATTAATTCAAGTTTTTGAGATTTCAGTACGCCTGATTTCAGCATATGTGGATAGTTGGAGAAGAAAATCAAAAAAAATATGAAACCTCTGTAGAAATGACCCAAATTGATATATGTGTTAAATAATTAAATGCGGGTTAGGAAAAGTGGGATTATTTGCTGAAAATTGGGATTTATTGAACTGCTTAGGGTTATGTGTCAAGAGACACGTTAATGGGTGAAAAATGGGTTCCAAAGTTGCTGGTTTGGAAACCTATGATTAGTGGATTTAAATTCCATAAAAATACCCTAAGTACAGTGATAATTAAGGATAATTATTATGCTGAAATGTGGATTAAATTTCAGACTAGGGAAATTTTATTAAAGGCCTCATATATGTGTTGCCAAATGGGCATATGTGAAAGGATAGACATGCATAATTGGAAAATGGCTTAAGGAAGATAATGGCCATTAAATAATGGTTATTTAATGATTATTAAGAAATTGTATGATTAACCTATTTATGAGATTAAATAGGGTGTGTAAAAGCTCATCAATAAGTATGTGCTATATGGGTATAATGACTTGAGAAGTCGAAGGAATTATGTATGTTAATGAAAATGGGTTGGAAAACTGAGTTGAATGCAAGCAAAGAAAATATATGAATGTTATATCATTCTTATATATATAGGCAAAGGCAAAGGGATAAGCGAAACGGGAAGCTAAGCAAGCAAGGTAAGCGAGCAGCTTTCTAAATGATTTTAGTTTTCATTACAAGGTGTTTAAGGATGGTCATTCCTTATTTTTATGAGATTGAAATGTTTATTTCTATTGAAATAAATGATTGCTTATGGTTTCGCAATTATGCTTGAAATGTGTTGAAACATGAGTTTATATGATGTTTCGTTGAAACGATGTTTCAAAAGGGATGGTGCAAAGAATTCTCTACATGAGAATGACAAGTTCCATGTGTAAGAGGGTATATAATGCCGGGGTGACTAAAAGTCATGCATGGAATGGAAATCAAGTAGGCTAGTCGAGGTAGTAAGTGGACAAGGAGTCCCCCTTGACTTTGCCAAGTCGGTAGGTCCGGCGCCAAGGACGGAAAGGATCATGCTATGAAAGAGTGTTCCCCGTGCTAGCGTACCGTCACATGAAGGATAATGTCATCAATGGAAATGATGAATTTGTACATCCCATGTTTATGAAATGTTTACGAATGTTTTACGTGAATGGTTTTTGATGAATGATTTTCATGAAATATTTATGAAAGGTTTATGAAAAAGTTTCTGCTCCGCAGGTAGTTGATCACTTGCTAAGTGTCTCTACCGAATGGAGGGAAATGGAGTCCCCCTTGACGTCGCCAAGTCGGAAAGGATCGGTGAGGTAGGCTAGTCAAGGTAGTAAGTGGGCAAGGAGTCCCTCTTGATGTTGCCAAGTCGGTAGGTCCGGCACCAAGGATGGAAAGGATCATGCTATGAAAGAGTGTTCCTCGTGCGAGCGTACCGTCACATGAAAGATAACATCATCAATGGAAATGATGAATTTGCACATCCAATGTTTATGAAATGTTTACGAATAGTTTATGTGAATGGTTTTTCATGAATGATTTTCATGAAATGTTTATGAAAGGTTTGTGAAAAAGTTTCTGCTCCACAGGTAGTTGATCACTTGCTAAGTGTCTCTACTGAATGGAGGGAAATGTTTTTAAAGAGTATTGCTTTCAAAATGAATTGCATGAAAACCCTAAGCTTGCTTATTGAGTTGAATTTCAACTCACTTTTTTGTTTTCCAAACCCATAGACAGGTGAAAGGAAAGAGGCAAGGAGCACAGGTGGAGATTCAAGGATGAACGAATTTCCATGAGTACCTGTATATGAACTTATGAATGTTAACAATTAAATTGTTATTTGATGTTGTAGAAGAATTATACTATATTTTATGCCTATGGATTGGCGAAAAATTTTTACGGGTAAATTCTAAGGCATGAAATATCATGATATGGTTAAGTATGAAGGTTATGAGATGACATGTGTAATTTCTCAAATGATATAATGGCCTAAAATGGCATTTGATGGAAACAGAATGTATAAATGATATAAAATCCTAAGGAGTTAGGATTAACTGGATAAATATCAAATACGAACTCGTCGCGTGATCAGGGCAATAATCCTGATTCACATTTACCAATCCATAGATCCTGAGGTAAGGATGTGACACTCGGGTTGGGGCGCCACATCCAGCCACATCCTAAACATAAGGATAGAAATGGTAAAATATAATGGCTATGATGGTTAAAAAATTAGATGCGTATGGGAGACCGTGCCCTGCCCTTTTTCTTCCTTTAATATTCCGTGAGGTAGAATACCACGCGACTGTGGAAAAATGAGGAAAATTGCAAAAGTAAAATTTTAAAAATTATATAAATGATATAATATAATACAAATGAAGTTAGAATAATAAGGTATTTTTAAGATGATATACATAAAAATATAAGAGTGAAGTTAGAAATAAATTACTCGTGTAAAAATGTACATGAAAGGAAAAAAATTAAAATTTGTTTGAAGCATATAAGATTCCGGAGTTCCTATTCTTATTTTCAAGATAATTTTTCAATCCTCAAGATTTAACACTTAAGAGTAATCTTAAGGCATGTCTATTTTTAACAAAAATTTGAAATTAAAATTTTTTGCTCTCCATAACTATTATATTTTAAAATTATTTATTCACTTCTTTTTTATACCACTATCCCCTTTTTAATTATTTTTACACAACTATGCATAAAACTAATCTATCTATTTTAACTTTACCTTCTTTACAAATCATCATTATCTTTATTATCTTACATCGTTTTATATTAATTCAAAAATTTTTATACCAAAAGCTTTTAATCTAAAAGTTTTATTACTATCCGAACACCTCCTAATTTCGAATGCCATTTCTAGCATTTTTTAATTCTAAATAATTTTTAACATTTTTTAAATGAAATAAAATAAAAATAAATTGGGTAGTTTGTGGCACCCCAAACCAAGCCCGAGCGTCACATCCTTACCTCAGGATCTATCGATTGGTAAATGTGAATCAGGATTGTTGCCCTGATCACGCGGCGGGTTCTTATTGGATTTTTATCCAGTTAATCCTAACTCCTTAGGATTTTATATCATTTATACATTCTATTTCCATCAAATGCCATTTTAGGCCATTATATCATTTGAGAATTACACATGTCGTCTCATAACCTTCATACTTATTCATATCATGATATTTCATGTTCTAGCATTACCCATAAAAAATTTTTCGCCAATCCATAGGTATTCATGCATATCTGAGTCATTTCCATCCAATAATGGCAAAATAAAGCATGATGTTCAAAAATATTTCATCATTCTCATAAATTAGATGTCACTGCATGTATTATCATAGTTGTCAACATGAACCATCAAGGTAAATTTACAATCAATCATTCAACATAAGTTTTTCACAACATGAAACTTATATTGTTCTTCATTTCCTCAATGCTCGGCTCTTGCTCCTTTGTCAGGTCTCTTCTTTCACCTGTCTATGGGTTTGGAAAACAAAACGTGAGTTGAAATTCAACTCAGTAAGTAAGCTGTATATTTTGCAGGCAATTCATTTTGAAGGCATGTTTATTCAAAAGCATTTTTCTCCCTTCGGTAGAGACACTTATCAAGTGATCAACTACCTGTGGGGCAAAAACCTTTTCATAAAACTTTCATAAATATTCCATGAAAATCATTCATGAAAAACCATACTCGTAAACCATTCATAAACATTTCTTAAACATGGGATGTGCAAATTCATCATTTCCATTGATGACGTTATCCTTCATGTGACGGTACGCTAGCACGGGGAACAATATTCCATGACATGTCTTTTCCATCCTTAGCGCCGGACCTACCGACTTGGCAACGTCAAGGGGGACTCCTTGTCCACTTACTACCTCGACTAGCCTACTTGATTTCCATTCCATGCATGACTTTTAGTCACCCCGGCATTATATACCACCTTACACGTGGAACTTGTCATTCTCATGTAGAGAATTCTTTGCACCATCCCTCTTTAAACACCATTTCAATGAAACATCATTTCAAATCCATACTTCATCACATTTCAAGAATAATTACGAAACAATAAGCAATCATTTATTTCAATAGAAATAAGCATTTCAATACGCATATAAACAAGGAATGACCATCCTTAAACACTTTGTAAAGAAAACCAAAATCATTTAGAAAGCTGCTTGCTTACCTGAAGTTCTTAGCTTTCCGTCACCACTTTCTCTTTGCCTTTGCCTACACAAAAAATGATATGATTTTTCATACATTTCCTTTTTCTCATATTTCATTTAGTTTTCCAACCCATTTCATATACGTCCATCATTCATTTGACTTCATAAGTCGTCATACACATATATAGCTTATTTTGCACACATTAGCACATTTTACACACATTCGGCTATCATACAACATAGCATGTACATATAACCCTAAAATTAGGGTATCAATTTCAATATCATAAAATTAATTCCATACACATCATTTATAGCTTCATTAAGCTTACTTTGCCATTTTCCCCATTTTTGCAAAACACACATATGGGTGTTTCTTCTACATACATAGCATTACCTTAGCTTCATAAATCAAGTCCGAAAGTTTGGATTAATATCATATCATTTCAAACAGATCCATAAACATGGAATTCATCTCATTTTCATGCATTTTTGCATAAAATCATTTTTCATAAGTCATTTTCATGCATTTCATAAAATTTCCTAACTCAGAAATTTAATCCATTTTTCAGCGGGTTAATTAACCTTAATTAACACTGCATTAAAGGTATCTTTATGGGATTTAAATCCATTCACCCATAGGTTTCCAAAACAGCAAGTTTAGAACCCGTTTTTCATCCGTTTTACGCGTCTTTCGATACTTAGCCCTATGCAGTCATATAATTCCGAATTTCCAGCAATAAAATGTATTTTTCCTCACCCATATTTAGTAATTTAACACATAATTAACATCCATGCATTATCATTTCTCAAAACAGCAAGTTACCCTCACGTTTTGTGACCCGTTTCACGTCGGTTTGACGTTTCTTCATCAAATTCATAGATATCAGATTTAGGGTTTATTTTTCCCAAATATTTTGGGCATCCATAATACCTTAAATCTAGGATATTTTACCCTATATAACATACATAAAACATGCAAGTCCATTCCCACAACATATTAAGCATATAAACGTAGGAATTAGGTCCAAATCGACACTTTGCATTCCATAACTTTAAAATTTCATCACTTAAGCATAAACCCTCATATATTTGGCATAAATACATGATTCATAGCTTAATCAAAAAATCAAACCAAAACGGAAACTTTTCTTGGAGATTTAGGGTTTAACAACTTGGATTTTTCATCCCTTATGCATGCATAACTCCATTTCCATTAACTTTAACTTAAAAATTCATGCTTAAAACTTAATACCCATTCCATATTCACGCAAAGGCATGTTAAAAAATCATTTTACAGATTCTTTAAGCATGCTTTTCATTTCCAAGTTTTGAGTTTAAGAACTCAAGTTAAACAACCCCAAAATCAACACATACTTACTTGGATTTGTAGCAAATCAAATCTTAGCAACTTGAAGTAATTTCTTCTTCAAATTTCCTTCCTTTTTCCCTTGATTTTCTCCCCTATTTCCTTGGGAAAATTCGTGAGTTTCTGCTGGTTCCCTTGGACGTTTTCAACACTTAGAAAATTTTCCACAATTCATCTCAACTCAACGTGCAAGGGCTTAGACATGTTGCTGGAATTTTTCTAGCAGTGGGGCCCACTTGTGCTGGAATTCCACCCCTATTCAATGATCCCTTATCTACCATATGAGGTGGGTGAATTTGGGCCAAGTAAAATTCATTTTTACTTTTTACAAAAATCACAAAAATCTGCATCACTTGACCGTAATCTGCATAGCCATTTCACGCTCAAATCTGTCCAGATTTTTGCATCCCATTTTTCATTTTTATTTCAAGTAAAAATGTGGGTAATTTATGCTCCTAATCACCCTTTAATTCCTCCATAAATTTGGTGTTAAGAAAAATTAATAAAGTGGCAGATAAGGTGGCTAAAACTGCCACTTTTCTACACATTATTCCACCCACCATGCTGTCCACGTTTTCAGCAGTATATACTTGCCTTTTTCCATTTTTTAATTGCTGAAAATCTCCATTATTGAATGAAAATATCATGTACTTACATCCCTGCAACATTTAGACATTTTTGAAAAATAAAAAAAATAAAAAATGGCCTCCCAGCAGCCCTTGGACGTCCCCTCCTTGCCACCTTGGCTACCCTCATGTAGCTTCATCATTTCTTGCATTAAATGGATGGATAATTCATGGAATTATGCATTTTATTTAAATGCATAAATTCCCTCAAAAATTCCTGCAATGGACACCTCATAACTCATTTAATTCCATGCCATCATGTCATCCACCTTTGCATTTATGATATAGTACTCTCTTGGAGCATAAGTCAAACATAGCCACCTTTTTCTATGCAGGCACTTTCCCAACATGTCATGCTTAATCCAAGCCATCCAAAATAATAATCTCACCATTCCATTCAACCGTTTCAAATTTCAACTCAATCCGAGTTTTCTAGCTCCCGATATAGCGGTTTAAAGTTAACGGTTGAAATGAGCATATACTTAAAAATTCATAATTCTCATTTCATCAAGAATTTTCATAATATTTTCATTCCATAATACCAAGCCCAACATTAACAATTTTTATTTCAAATTTCACTTGAATCCGCCTTATAGGCGTTGAGTTATGAATTTTTCAATATTTTCCATCAAACTTGTCAATTTCCACATTAATTCCCATAATTCATTTTAAATAATGGAAAATGATTTCTCATGATATTCTTGCACATTTAAATCACAAATAATTCATTCTAAACCCATGGTCTCATTTAGGTTCAAAATATTTAATCACATAATTAATGCTAACCCATAACCCTAATTGCCATAATTAGCAAAAATAACATAATGCCTTCATAATTCCATAATTCACAAATAATCATCATATACACGTTCAATACATAAATATGGGTCCTACATGGGTTAGGGTTTCACAATCCTCCCCCCCTTATAACAGGTTTCGTCCCGAAACCATCTATTCTTTAAATAGGTGGGGGTACTTTCGTTCCACTTCTTCCTTTAGTTCCCAAATATTCTTACTTTCAAAGAATTTGTTCCATTGAACATCAACATTTTTCATTAACCATAGCTAACCTACATATAAAGAATTTCACCTGTATTATTTTATCGATTTCCTCTACAGGTACCGCATGCGTGGTTACATATTGGCAATTTATGATTTAATGATCATCATCATCAAAATCAAACTAAGCTATTGCCAAACTTTCTAAAATTTAATCCATACCTGTAACCACTTCATCCTCTTGCTCCCGTGACTCCATGCACATGTACCAGGTTCGTAGAGGTAACCTGTCGGTTAGCTGCTTCTATTAACCTTGACTGAGATGATCTTTGTAGCGCACCGATATCTAAGTCTACAGTCGCTACCAATATGACAGGATCGATGATAATGAGGAGAACACATTTAATCTAAATTATGGTATAATATCAAATGTTTCACAGACTACTATAAATTAATTATCTCATCACATATATATCGAGTTGCATCCAAGTGCTGAAATTCATAAAATATAAGATAATTAGGTTGTCCCTACATCACTCTTAAAACTCAAAATAAATAATCAAAATTTGAATTCATCTTGTCCTAGTTCGATCTGGTGTAACAACCCTACGTTGGTCTCCACCCACGTACCTGTCATCTAAATTAGGATAAAATAGGGTGAGTCCGGGCAAACTCAGTAAGTAGAACCAAAACATAAATTAAACAAAAGGAGTTTTAAACAATATGCATATTTTCAAATAAATCATAAATCATGTTCAAATCAATACCATGTGCATGCTCATGATCAATCATTCCAATACATACACATGATCTTCTGATTACATAAGTCAAATCCAATGGGGAGGTTCGATATCTTGCCCCGTCTTACATCAGTGCTAAGCACGAGAAAATCAAATGCGGGAAACACCATATCAAGTCAAATGATAAGGAAGTGAATGTGATATCCTGCCATGATCTCCACACTCCCATGGCCCCGCCACAAACTTACGCCCATGGCTCAACTCAGACACTCGTGCCTGAGTACCAGTCTCTACATACTGGTCTCACAATAAATATCAACAAATAATTGAATACATTTGTGGCTCCAATACCACATCACAATGGCCCAATGGTTTATCACGGCCCACAACCGTCAATGGCTAAACCATACCCCGGTCCCCAGTCGGCGGTATGTCATCGATCGTCATCGATGATCACAAATAACACTTCTCAATCGGCATCTTCAGCCATGGCTCATGAAAATGCTAACACACCATGCACACATGCATATGCCCAAAATATAATACTAACAAATACCGTTTATAAATCAAATTCAAATTCGACATCACAATAAATCAATCTAAAAAAAAATACAAATCATCGACATCCAAAACATACATGCCCGAGAAATATAAAATAAATCATTCAGTTCAAAACAAGTCCTACTTACCTCTTTTACTTTCAAATTATCCTTCCTCTGCTCGTTTATGTGCAAGATCTGGTTCAAAACATATAATGCTAGTTAATATAGAAGCCTAATTGCTAATCGTATTATTATTATTATTATTATTTTCCAGTAATTACTGTGTGGCGAATCCTAAGCTCATAATGAGAACTTCTAGTTTCTTAGGAAAATTTCGAAAGTGGTAATATTTTCTAATATTCCTTTGTAATCACAATAATAAAATACTTGTTTCTTGTACTATATTAAAATAAATTTTTTTTGGGTGCATTATATTAGTATAGATCCATCCACAATTGCAAACCCACCACTCCTATTAATATAAATCTAATCGAAAGAACCCACAAGTTTAAATTTCTGATTATAATTATTTTAATTGATATATATAGTAACCAAGAAAGAGAATACGTAGAATGGATTCCAGAAAATCTTTAACCGGTTTTGGTGTTTGTTTAAATGTGAAGTGATTTTAGCTTTTAGTTTGTACGTCAACTCTGCATGCCTACAATTTAAATTTCATATCTTGAATATTTTTTTTAAGGTGTTACAAAATAAATTCTCTACTGATATTTGTTTTGTTAAATAAAACTTTGTAAGGATTCGTTTAGCCTGCATATGTATCTATATATTTGTATATATATTATATATTAAATGTTATTAAATAGTGTGTATATTTGAATACTTACCATATCTGCACATATATATATATATTGGTGCATTTAACTTATATATATTTTCCAGTTAATTTTTCTACCTTACCCACCACGATCCAAATTCTGATATCATTCTTACCGTAATAATTTATTTAATAACTTTCATTTCCATGGATTCTATATGTGCAATTCTTGTCTATGAATTCAGCATATATTAATCTCACTCCTTCTATACCTCAATCATTTACAAAATTTAATCGTTCATTCTATTCATATTCCTGTCATTTAAACTTCAATTGTTCATTCAAATGACAATACGTACCTGTTTATTTGGGGAAGGAAAATAAGAGCTAAGGCCAACCTCCTCAATTATCTCTTCACCAAATCTCCTAAATTATCTCTTCACCATATCTCCTATTGGATGCCGGTGTATTCAAATTTGAATAAAGATGCACTGCCAGCTTCCTCCTCTTTATATATACACGTCGTCGCCACTCCAATTTTCATGAATCGTCACCCTATTATTAGAAAATCTCAATAAAAGAAAATGTTTTAAATAGTATCAAGTATCTCGTATCCTTTAATAGCCATGCTTTGCAATCCACGTAGGAATGATCATATCTTCTACTTCTCTGTTTTCTTTTATCGTTAATTCATGAATCAAAATTAAATGGGAGCCTACCCCATTTAATTTAATGGAAATCAACGGATATGCATGGTTCATATATCATAGAGTTGTATACGTTATTCTAAAAGCATGAAATTATTAGGCTAGAATCATCTCCATTTAACTCATGGTTCCTATCCAAATTATTTATAAATAATTACTTGCATAATTATTTAAACTATTCTAATTTAACTTATTTTATAATTATTTAATTCATACTAACTTGATTAATTATCTATTTGTGGCCCATTTGAAAATTACGAATTCGGCCATATTAGTTTGTGCATTTTTGCTAATTCATTTAATAATTATGGTAGTATATAATATCTAATAATTTATCATATTTATTAAATTAAATTTCTACTCCCAATTGTTAATTTAAACAATTTAACAAACCAATCTCACCTTTACATATACATTTTTTAAATTTTATTATTTTCTTCTACACTTGGTCTCATAAAATATCTATATTCTTTTATATTTAGGTGGACACACGGCTTAACTAGTAGTCACCTCATTTTATTATTATTATCATTTTTTTTTATCTAGATAGATATTTTTCACATTTTAAATTATAATACAAGTTCAATTCTATTTAGTTCAGGGGTTTAATCACCCATATTAATTTCATCCAATAATAAAATAATTATTGAATCATTTAAATAATATCACCCTATTTATTCACTTACTTTTGTTTTAAGATCACATAACCTTAATTTGCATTTTAATTAACATGCTAATAGTAAATTAAAATTCATAAAGTAAATTAGGAGTTTACAATCTTCCTTGCCTTTGCAATATTTGTACCTTATTTGGACAATTTAGGGCGATGTGCCCTACCTGAATACAAACATAACATATGATACCAACTTCTGTGGTATCATACTTATCATATCTCATAGATATAACTTATCATCTATTCACATAGATTTCATTTCATCTCATAGCTATCATCTTAATCACATACTTATCATCTTGTCACATAGACATATGATCTAATCTCATAAACATAACTATCATATCACATGCATACATTTTATGCATTCAAAATTCTTAGAGATAGTTTAATCATCATAACTAATCATATCATACTCATTATCAAAGCATCCACTTATAAAACAAAGCCTTAGCATCTCAACATACTAATTCACACAATCACAATCATGTGATATTATTCATCATCATAAATTTCACCACTATCGTCATCATATATCATGCATCCTATCATGATAATCACTTATGCATTCATCATAAAATCATGCACATCATATTTAATCATTACACTTAAACTTTTCTATGCCTATTTACCAGTCCATGCTCTAATACCAAGCTCTGTGGCATCAGACCTATCTTTTCAACATCCTTTATTTTCTCCTTCTCCCGCCTATTTACCAATCCTTGCTTTGATACCATTACCTGTGGCGCCCCAAACCAAGCCCGAGTGTCACATCCTTACCTCAGGATCTATCGATTGGTAAATGTGAATCAGGATTGTTGCCTGATCACGCGGCGGGTTCTTATTGGATTTTTATCCAGTTAATCCTAACTCCTTTGGATTTTATATCATTTATACATTCTATTTCCATCAAATGCCATTTTAGGCCATTATATCATTTGAGAATTACACATGTCATCTCATAACCTTCATACTTATTCATATCATGATATTTCATGCCTTAGCATTACCCATAAAAAAAATTTCGCCAATCCATAGGCATTCATGCATATTTGAGTCATTTCCATCCAATAATGGCAAAATAAAGCATGATGTTCAAAAACATTTCATCATTCTCATAACTCAGATGTCACTGCATGTATTATCATAGTTGTCAACATGAACCATCAAGGTAAATTTACAATCAATCATTCAACATAAGTTTTTCACAACATGAAACTTATATTGTTCTTCATTTCCTCAATGCTCGGCTCTTGCTCCTTTGTCATGTCTCTTCTTTTACCTGTCTATGGGTTTGGAAAACAAAACGTGAGTTGAAATTCAACTCAATAAGCAAGCTGTATATTTTGTAGGCAATTCATTTTGAAGGCATGTTTATTCAAAAGCAATTTTCTCCCTTCGGTAGAGACACTTATCAAGTGATCAACTACCTGTGGAGCAAAAACCTTTTCATAAAACTTTCATAAACATTCCATGAAAATCATTCATGAAAAACCATACTCGTAAACTATTCATAAACATTTCTTAAACATGGGATGTGCAAATTCATCATTTCCATTGATGACGTTATCCTTCATGTGACGGTACGCTAGCACGGGGAACAATATTCCATGACATGTCTTCTCCATCCTTAGCGCCGGACCTACCGACTTGGCAACGTCAAGGGGGACTCCTTGTCCACTTTACTACCTCGACTAGCCTACTTGATTTCCATTCCATGCATGACTTTTAGTCACCCCGACATTATATACCCCCTTACAAATGGAATTTGTCATTCTCATGTAGAGAATTCTTTGCACCATCCCTCTTTAAACACCATTTCAATGAAACATCGTTTCAAATCCATACTTCATCACATTTCAAGCATAATTACGAAACAATAAGCAATCATTTATTTCAATAGAAATAAGCATTTCAATAAGCATATAAACAAGGAATGGCCATCCTTAAACACTTTGTAATGAAAACCAAAATCATTTAGAAAGCTTCTTTCTTACCTGAAGTTCTTAGCTTTCCGTCACAACTTTCTCTTTGCCTTTGCCTTTGCCTACACAAAAATGATATGATTTTTCATACATTTCCTTTTTCTCATATTTCATTTAGTTTTCCATATACGTCCATCATTCATTTGACTTCATAAGTCGTCATACACATATATAGCTTATTTTGCACACATTAGCACAGTTTACACACATTCGGCTATCATACAACATAGCATGTACATATAACCCTAAAATTAGGGTATCCATTTCAATATCATAAAATTCATTCCATACACATCATTTATAGCTTCATTAAGCTTACTTTTCCATTTTTCCCATTTTTCCAAAACACACATATGGGTGTTTCTTTTACGTACATAGCATTACCTTAGCTTCATAAATCAAGTCCAAAATTTTGGATTAATATCATATCATTTAAAAAAGATCCATAAATATGGAATTCATCTCATTTTCATGCATTTTTGCATAAAATCATTTTTCATAAGTCATTCATCACCCGTTTACCGTTATCCCTTCATATAAACTCATTTAGCACTTAAACACAATGCATTTCATAAAATTTTCTAACTCAGAAATTTAATCCATTTTTCAGCTGGTTAATTAACCTTAATTAACACTGCATTAAAGGTATCTTTATGGGATTTAAATCCATTCACCCATAGGTTTCCAAAACAGCAAGTTTAGAACCCGTTTTTCATCCGTTTTACGCGTCTTTCGATACTTAGCCCTATGCAGTCATATAATTCCGAATTTCCAGCAATAAAATGTATTTTTCCTCACCCATATTTAGTAATTTAACACATAATTAACATCCATGCATTATCATTTCTCAAAACAGCAAGTTACCCTCACGTTTTGTGACCCGTTTCACGTCGGTTTGACGTTTCTTCATCAAATTCATAGATATCAGATTTAGGGTTTATTTTTCCCAAATATTTTGGGCATCCATAATACCTTAAATCTAGGATATTTTACCCTATATAACATACATAAAACATGCAAGTCCATTCCCATAACATATTAAGCATATAAACGTAGGAATTAGGCCCAAATCGACACTTTGCATTCCATAACTTTAAAATTTCATCACTTAAGCATAAACCCTCATATATTTGGCATAAATACATGATTCATAGCTTAATCAAAAAATCAAACCAAAACGGAAACTTTTCTTGGAGATTTAGGGTTTAACAACTTGGATTTTTCATCCCTTATGCATGCATAACTCCATTTCCATTAACTTTAACTTAAAAATTCATGCTTAAAACTTAATACCCATTCTATATTCATGAAAAGGCATGTTAAAACATCATTTTACAGATTCTTTAAGCATGCTTTTCATTTCCAAGTTTTGTGTTTAAGAACTCAAGTTAAACAACCCCAAAATCAACACATACTTACTTGGATTTGTAGCAAATCAAATCTTAGCAACTTGAAGTAATTTCTTCTTCAAATTTCCTTCCCTTTTCCCTTGATTTTCTCCCCTATTTCCTTGGGAAAATTCGTGAGTTGCTGCTGGTTCCCTTGGACATTTTCAGCACTTAGAAAATTTTCCACAATTCATCTCAACTCAACGTGCAAGGGCTTAGACATGTTGCTGGAATTTTTCTAGCAGTGGGGCCCACTTGTGCTGCAATTCCACCCCTATTCAATGCTCCCTTATCTACCATATGAGGTGGGTGAATTTGGGCCAAGTAAAATTCATTTTTACTTTTTACAAAAATCACAAAAATCTGCATCACTTGACCGTAATCTGCATAGCCATTTCACGCCCAAATCTGTCCAGATTTTTTCATCCCATTTTTCATTTTTATTTCATGTAAAAACGTGGGTAATTTATGCTCCTAATCACCCTTTAATTCCTCCATAAATTTGGTGTTAAGAAAAATGAATAAAGTGGCTAAAACTGCCACTTTTCTACACATTATTCCACCCACCATGCTGTCCACGTTTTCAGCAGTATATACTTGCCTTTTTCCATTTTTTAATTGCTGAAAATCTCCATTATTGAATGCAAATATCATGTACTTACATCCCTGCAACATTTAGGCATTTTTGAAAAATAAAAAAAAATCAAAAATGGCCACCTAGCAGCCCTTGGACGTCCCCTCCTTGCCACCTTGGCTACCCTCATGTAGCTTCATCATTTCATGCATTAAATGGATGGATAATTCATGGCATTATGCATTTTATTTAAATACATAAATTCCCTCAAAAATTCCTGCAATGGACACCTCATAACTCATTTAATTCCATGCCATCATGTCATGCACCTTTGCATTTATGATATAGTACTCTCTTGGAGCATAAGTCAAACATAGCCACCTTTTTCTATGCAGGCACTTTTCCAACATGTCATGCTTAATCCAAGCCATCCAAAATAATCATCTCACCATTCCATTCAACCGTTTCAAATTTCAACTCAATCCGAGTTTTCTAGCTCCCGATATAGCCGTTTAAAGTTAACGGTTGAAATGAGCATATACTTAAAAATTCATAATTCTCATTTCATCAAGAATTTTTATAATATTTTCATTCCATAATACCAAGCCCAACATTAACAATTTTCATTTCAAATTTCACTTGAATCCGCCTTATAGGCATTGAGTTATGAATTTTTCAATATTTTCCATCAAACTTGTCAATTTCCACATTAATTCCCATAATTCATTTTAAATAATGGAAAATGATTTCTCATGATATTCTTGCACATTTAAATCAAAAATAATTCATTCTAAACCCATGGTCTCATTTAGGCTCAAAATATTTAATCACATAATTAATGCTAATCCACAACCCTAATTGCCATAATTAGCAAAAATCACATAATGCCTTCATAATTCCATAATTCACAAATAATCATCATATACATGTTCAATACATACATATGGGTCCTACATGGGTTAGGGTTTCACAATCCTCCCCCCCTTATAACAGGTTTCGTCCCGAAACCATCTATTCTTTAAATAGGTGGGGGGGGGGGGGAGGGTACTTTCGTTCCACTTCTTCCTTTAGTTCCCAAATATTCTTACTTTCAAAGAATTTGTTCCATTGAACATCAACATTTTTTATTAACCATAGCTAACCTACATATAAAGAATTTCACCTGTTTTATTTTATCGATTTCCTCTACAGGTACCGCATGCGTGGTTACATATTGGCAATTTATGATATAATGATCATCATCATCAAAATCAAACTAAGCTATTGCCAAAATTTCTAAAATTTAATCCATACATGTAACCACTTCATCCTCTTGCTCCCGTGACTCCATGCATATGTACCAGGTTCGTAGAGGCAACCTGTCGATTAACTGCTTCTATTAACCTTGACTGAGATGATCTTCCTTGCCTTTGCAACATTTGTACCTTATTTGGACAATTCTGGGCGATGTGCCCTACCTGATTACAAACATAACATCTGATACCAGCTTCTGTGGTATCATACTTATCATATCTCATAGATATAACTTATCATCTATTCACATAGATTTCATCTCATCTCATAGCTATCATCTTAATCACATACTTATCATCTTGTCACGTAGACATATGATCTAATCTCATAAACATAACTATCATATCACATGCATACATTTTATGCATTCAAAATCCTCAGAGATAGTTATATCATCATAACTAATCATATCATACTCATTATCAAAGCATCCACTTATAAAACAAAGCCTTAGCTGTTGGAAATATGTGGAAAATAAGCTAAATCTATGTTTTGATGATTAACAAATCAATTTGAGTAAGTCTTGGCTACTAACATGTTTGTGGAAGTGTTTAAGGGACATACATTTGAAGAAAATAGATCATGGAAGGATAAGTTGATTCCCAAGTCGACTCAGGCATCGACTTAAGGCCAAGTCGATCCCCAAGTCGACTCCAACATCAACTTCAATACGCCAAATCCTTCCAGAGTTGAAAATGAAGAGCTGAACTGCCGAAGTCGCAAACGAAGTCGACTTCGCATGCGACTTGGGTCGAAGTCGCAGACCAAGTCGACTCCAGTATCGACTTCAACATGACAAAACCTTCCAGAGTTGAAGTCCAGACCCCGAAGTGCCGAAGTCGCACCCCAAGTCGACTCCACTTGCGACTTGAGGTGAAGTCGCAGACGAAGTCGACTCCGGCATCGACTTCGATCGGGCAGAGGGGATATTTCAGAAGACAAGCTGAGATTAACTATTTTCAAGACAAACTTGTATGAAGATGAAGATCAAGGCAACCAAGATGCTCAAACTGAAACATTTGAAGACTAATCCAAGTCCAAGCAAGATGCATCAACTCGACCAAGAAGTTATTCAAGATTATATGATTCAAGACTATATGGGTTCAAAGGCTTGCAAAACATGGAGCTATTGAAAGCAAGCTAAAATGAAGAAAATAATTCAAAAGGAAATGAAAAATTTAAGAGAACAACAAAAGGCATGAAGGAACCCAAGCAAACTAAAGCATTCCAAGTTTTCAAGTTCGTCAAGTTAATTGACGAGGTGAAGTCGCACACCGAAGTCGACTCCACCTGCGACTTGGGTCAAGTCGATGCCCAAGTCAACCCAATCTGGAACTTGAAGTTGCTACGGAAGGCGAAGTCGCACCCGAAGTCGACTCCACCTGCGACTTGGGTCGCAACGGTCGGAAAATATTCGAACGTTGACGCATTAAATGAGCGCCACCTACCTTCAAACGTTCGGATTCCCTCCATAATTATAAAAGGCATTCATTGTGGACGAGGGAAGTAGCTGAAAATCATTAAGTGTGCATAACTCCCATCTTCAAGAGCATTAAAGAGATCAAGTCAATCCAAAGAAGAAGAACTTTGCTTCAAACTGCTAGAGCTCAACTTCTGAATCTTCAAAGCTAATTCTACGAGTTCTTCTCTTCGCCAAACTGCTTCTACACAACTGTAACGTGTAGATTCCTTTGTTATTTCATTTGATTGTATTAAACTTGATTTAATTTGAGGAACTAAGATCAAGTGTAAGCAAAGTAGTGTGTGATTTGAGTGGAACTCATCACCTACTTGTGCTGAGATTTGTTGAAGCCCCCTAGAGCTGGAATCTAGAAGAGAGCAGTGACTCTAATTGTATTTGAGGAATACAATAGTGGAACCCAAGTCACAAGGAGTGTGAGCTTGGAAGAGTGGAGTAGGGAGGTTGCCCGAACCACTATAAAAATCTTGTGTGCTTGATTTATATTTCTGCTCTCTACATTATATTGCTTTCCATTTCATTTCATCAATCAAGGGGATTAAACTTTCAAGGGGTTAAGTTTTTAATTTACCAAAGAATTTTATAAGAACCCAATTCACCCCTCCCCTATTGGGTTTTGCCATTAACTCGGGACCAACATTAGCATCTCAACATACTAATTCACACAATCACAATCATGTGATATTATTCATCATCATAAATTTCACCACTATCCTCATCATATATCATGCATCCTATCATGATAATCACTTATGCATTCATCATAAAATCATGCACATCATATTTAATCATTACACTTAAACTTTTCCATGCCTATTTACCAGTCCATGCTCTAATACCAAGCTCTGTGGCATCAGACCTATCCTTTCAACATCCTTTATTTTCTCCTTCTCCCGCCTATTTACCAATCCTTGCTTTGATACCATTACCTGTGCTGCCCCAAACCAAGCCCGAGCGTCACATCCTTACCTCAGGATCTATCCATTGGTAAATGTGAATCAGGATTGTTGCCCTGATCACGCGGCGGGTTCTTATTGGATTTTTATCCAGTTAATCCTAACTCCTTAGGATTTTATATCATTTATACATTCTATTTCCATCAAATGCCATTTTAGGCCATTATATCATTTGAGAATTACACATGTCATCTCATAACCTTCATACTTATTCATATCATGATATTTCATGCCTTAGCATTACCCATAAAAAATTTTTTGCCAATCGAAAGGCATTCATGCATATTTGAGTCATTTCCATCCAATAATGGCAAAATAAAGCATGATGTTCAAAAACATTTCATCATTCTCATAAATCAGATGTCACTGCATGTATTATCATAGTTGTCAACATGAACCATCAAGGTAAATTTACAATCAATCATTCAACATAAGTTTTTCACAACATGAAACTTATATTGTTCTTCATTTCCTCAATGCTCGGCTCTTGCTCCTTTGTCAGGTCTCTTCTTTCACCTGTCTATGGATTTGGAAAACAAAACGTGAGTTGAAATTCAACTCAATAAGCAAGCTGTATATTTTGCAGGCAATTCATTTTGAAGGCATGTTTATT
The DNA here is from genome assembly GCA_030490835.1 of Annona cherimola. NCBI lineage: Eukaryota > Viridiplantae > Streptophyta > Magnoliopsida > Magnoliales > Annonaceae > Annona > Annona cherimola. The sequence continues at coordinate 167,535 of JASFXW010000083.1, read as the reverse complement.
CAAAAGCAATTTTCTCCCTTCGGTAGAGACACTTATCAAGTGATCAACTACCTGTGGAGCAAAAACCTTTTCATAAAATTTTCATAAACATTCCATGAAAATGATTCATGAAAAACCGTATTCGTAAACCATTCATAAACATTTCTTAAACATGGGATGTGCAAATTCATCATTTCCATTGATAACGTTATCCTTCATGTGACGGTACGCTAGCACGGGGAACAATATTCCATGTGATGAGGTAAAATTTTAAACTATGGGACTACTACGAGTATAGGATTGATATAATTTTTCTTCTGTAAAAAAAAAGAGAGAGAGAGAGAGAAAAAAAATGGCAAATGGCTAAAACATTATTATGAAATCACACATAGCCATGATTTTAAGGAAATCTGTTTATAAACCGGCAAATTTAAAAAAAAAGTAGCAAATATGCAAAATAATAATAATAATAATAATAAATAAATTAAGGGGTCTTTCCGCAAAGAATATTTCGAATGCCAAGAATATTAGCAGCAAAAATAAAGCGTATAAAGAGAGAGAATTTGGGATTAATATGGCCTGGCCGTCATGTGGCCATCTGGAATCAAAAGGTGCATTTCATAAAAAAAATGATGAACAAAAAAAAAGAAAGAGGAGAAGAGAGAACATTTTTTATTTGACGGGTGCATTTCATAAAAAAGGAAGCAGGAGAGACCCGATTGGTTCTTGACATTGGTCAGAACTTGTTGCGTGAAAGGCTTCCAAAGGTGTTCAAACAGGATGTTGTATTGGTAATGGCACTAGCTTACGTGGATCTTTCAAGGGATGCGATGGCATTCTCTACACCTGATTTCATCAAGAGCTGTGAATTCTTGGAAAGGGCTTTGAAGCTTTTACAGGAGGTAGGTGCAAGCAACTTGGCCATGGATCTGCAAAACCAGATTGATGAGACACTGGAAGAGATCACCCCACGCTGTGTTCTGGAACTCCTGGCATTGCCGCTTGATGAAGAGCACCGTGTAAAACGGGAGGAGGGTCTTCAAGGTGTGCGTAATATCTTATGGGCTGTTGGAGGAGGAGGTGCAGCTGCTATTGCAGGAGGATACACCCGTGAAGACTTCATGAATGAAGCCTTCATGCGTATGACAGCAGCTGAGCAGGTGGATTTGTTTGCAACTACTCCGGGTAACATACCAGCAGAAAGCTTTGAAGTTTATAGGGTGGCACTTGCACTTGTTGCAGAAGCATTTGTGGCCAAAAAGCCTCACCTGATCCGGGATGCAAACAATCTGTTTTTGCAACTTCAACAAACAAAGGTGACATTATTAGGAACTGTTTCAGTCCAAACTACCAGAGCAGACCGTGAAGTGGATTTTGCATTGGAGCGTGGACTTTGTTCACTTCTCGTAGGTGAGCTTGAAGATTGTCATTCATGGTTGGGCTTAGACAGTGATCACTTGCGTTACAGAGACCCTTCCATTGTGGCATTTGTGTTGGAAAATTCAAAGAATGATGTGGACGAGGATTTTCTCCCAAGGCTATGATGCTGCTAGGAGTGGGACATGACATGGACCAGATAGCAGGCTCTGTTGCTGAACAGCCTTTCGGCAGAAATAGATAACTTGATGCTCAAGCAAAGTTATTCGTTTGCTCGATGAAGAGGGTGACGTGTAATTAGCAATACACTCACTTGAACGGCGAAATACGTGAACCTAACGGGTCCCAAGCAAACGAAGTTCCGCAAAAACGCTTAGTTCCGCATGACTACAGTTTCGCGGCAATGAAGTTCCGCGGGAACGCTTTTAATGAAATAGTTCCGCGTGACTACAGTTTCGCGGCAACGAAGTTCCGCGGAAATGCTTTTATTGAAATAGTTCTGCGTCACTAAAGTTTCACGGCAACGAAGTTCTGCAGACACGCTCATGCTGAGATAGCCTCGCGGCCGAACTACCTCCGAGTCGCCTATAAATAGAGGCCCTTGGCCCTTCATTCAGGGGCAACGACGACGGGAGGAGAGAACTTGAGAATAGCGAGAGAAAACCCGAGAGCTCACGCTGAAAGAGTAAGTTTTTTTAGATTTCATTATTATTATTATTATTTAAAAAAAATAAAATAAAATAAAAAAAGGTTTCTTTCTTATTAAAAATATATATATGTACATTATTTTCAAAAAAATATATACTTTTCCCAACGTGGATACTCCCCGACTTGCGGGTTGAATTGACACACGGGATAAGTATTTTTCTTCTTAAAAAAATAATAAATAAATAAATAAATAAATATATATGTGTATTTTCTATATATAAATATATATATATACATATGTACATATTATTTCCAAAAATTACTTTTCCCAACGTGGATACTCCCCGACTGGCGGGTTGAATTGACACACGGGATAAGTATTTTTCTCCTTAAAAAAATATATATATGTGTGTATTTTCTATATAAATTATTTTCAAAATATATATATATAAATAAATAAATATACTTTTCCCAACGTGGATACTCCCCGACTGGCGGGTTGAATTGACACACGGGATAAGTATTTTTCTTCTTAAAAAAAATAATAAATAAAATAAATATATATATATATGTGTGTGTGTATTTTCTATATATAAATATATATACATATATACCTATATATTGTTTTCAGGAAAAAAAATCATGTTTCCTGCGCACGGTGGGCTACATATATATATAACTATATATTTTTATGATAAAATAACAATATATATATAAGAGCCCGGGGTCTCGGGGTCTCAGGATCTCACGGGATGGGCCATATAACATATACATATATACACATATATATATATATAAAGCTATCTATTTTTACGATAAAAATATATATATAACAATATATAAAAGAGCCCGGGGTCTCGGGATCTCACGGGATGGGCCATATAACATATATATATATACATATATATATATATAAAACTATATATTATTATGATAAAAATATATAATAATACATATACTATATATAAGGGCCGGGGTCCCGGGATCTCCCCGGGTGCGCCATATATATATGATATATATACTAAAGCATTTTTATAATAAAAGAATATATAATAGTATATATATATATAGGCCCCAGGGTCCCGGGATCTCCCCGGGTGCGCCATGTATATATATGTGATATATATATAGTTAAGTGTTTTTGTGATAAATATATATATATATATAATAGTATATATATAGGCCCCGGGGTCCCGGGATCTCACCGGGTGCGCCACATATATATGATATATATAGTAAAGCGTTTTTTATGATAAAAATATATTTAAATAGTATATATGTATATAGGCCCCGAGGCCCCGGGATCTCCCCGGGCGCGCTATATATATGATATATATATATATAGTTAAGTGTTTTTATGATATAAAAAAAATATATATATATATATAATAATAATAAAAGTATATATATATATAGGTCCTGGGATTCCACCAAGCGCGCCATAGAATGGCCCGGGATCCCGGGATAAGTTTCCTCATAAAAAACAAAAGGGTGACCTGAGGATCCCGAAATAATATATATACATATATATAGAAGCCTCGAAAAATATATTATACATTAAAAAGCTTCCAAAAATAGATATTATTTTCTAATATATATATATATATATATTAAAAGGCCCTCCAAAAATAATATTTTGTTTTCTAAAATTATATAGATGTCCTGCGGGCATCCAAAAATCAATATTTTGTTTTCTAAAATTATATAGATGTCCCGCAGGCATCCAAAAATTAATATTTTGTTTTCTAAAATTATATAGATGTCCCGAGGGCATCCAAAAATCAATATTTTGTTTTCTAAAATTATATAGATGTCCCGCGGGCATCCAAAAATTAATATTTTATTTTCTAAAAATATATAGATGTCCCGCGGGCATCCAAAAATTAATATTTTGTTTTCTAAAATTATATAGGTGTCCCGCGGGTATCAAAAAATTAATATTTTATTTTCTAAAAATATATAGATGTCCCGCGGGCCTCCAAAAATTAATATTTTGATTTCCAAAATTACGTAGATGTCCCGCGAGCATCCGAAAATTAAGATTTTGTTTTCTAAAATTATATAGATGTCCCGCGGGCATCCAAAAATTAATATTTTGTTTTCTAAAATTACATAGATGTCCCGCGGGCATCCAAAAATTAATATTTTATTTTCTAAAAAAATATATAGATGTCCCGCGGGCATCAAAAATGAATATTTTGTTTTCTAAAATTATAAAGATGTCCCGCGGGCATCCAAAAATTAATATTTTGATTTCCAAAATTACATAGATGTCCCGCGAGCATCCGAAAATTAAGATTTTATTTTCTAAAATTATATAGATGTCCCGCGGCATCCAAAAACTAAGATTTTATTTTCTAAAATTATATAGATGTCCCGTGGGCATCCAAAAATTAAGATTTTATTTTCTAAAATTATATAGATGTCCCGCGGGCATCCGAAAATTAAGATTTTATTTTCTAAAATTTTATAGATGTCCCGCGGGTATCCAAAAATTAATATTTTATTTTCTAAAAATATATAGATGTCCCGCGGGCCTCGAAAAATTAATATTTTGATTTCGAAAATTACATAGATGTCACGCGAGCATTCGAAAAATAAGATTTTATTTTCTAAAATTATATAGATGTCCCGCGGGCATCCAAAAATTAAGATTTTATTTTCTAAAATTATATAGATGTCCCGCGGGCATCCGAAAATTAAGATTTTATTTTCTAAAATTATATAGATGTCCCGCGGGCATCTGAAAATTAAGATTTTGTTTTCTAAAATTATATAGATGTCCTGCTGGCATCCAAAAACTAAGATTTTGTTTTCTAAAATTATATAGATGTCCCGCGGGCATCCAAAAATTAAGATTTTGTTTTCTAAAATTATATAGATGTCCCGCGGGCATCCAAAAATTAAGATTTTATTTTCTAAAATTATATAGAGTCCCGCGGGCATCCGAAAATTAAGATTTTATTTTCTAAAATTATATAGATGTCCCGCGGGCATCTGAAAATTAAGATTTTGTTTTCTAAAATTATATAGATGTCCTGCTGGCATCCAAAAACTAAGATTTTGTTTTCTAAAATTATATAGATGTCCCGCGGGCATCCAAAAATTAAGATTTTGTTTTCTAAAATTATATAGATGTCCCGCGGGCATCCAAAAATTAAGATTTTATTTTCTAAAATTATATAGATGTCCCGCGGGCATCCGAAAATTAAGATTTTATTTTCTAAAATTATATAGATGTCCCGCGGGCATCTGAAAATTAAGATTTTGTTTTCTAAAATTATATAGATGTCCTGCTGGCATCCAAAAACTAAGATTTTGTTTTCTAAAATTATATAGATGTCCCGCGGGCATCCAAAAATTAAGATTTTGTTTTCTAAAATTATATAGATGTCCCGCGGGCATCAAAAAATTAATATTTTATTTTCTAAAAATATATGTGTGTCCCGCAGGCCTCCAAAAATGAATATTTCGTTTTCTAAAAAATATATATATGCCCTGCAGGCTTCTGAAAATGAATATTTTATTTTCTAAAAAAAAAAAACATATATGCCCTGCGAGCTTCCAAAAGTGAATATTTTATTTTTCAAAAATATATATGTCTCGCGGGCCTTCAAAAATATATATATATTTGTCCTGCGGTCCCCAACAAAAAAATATGTATATATATTTTATACACACATACATCTTAGAAGACTTTCAAATATATATACATATATATGTATATATATAGAAAAATTATGTATTTCTCCCCGAGTAAATACTCTCCGGGAAGTGGGCTAAGTTGATACACGGGTGAATGACCTCTTTGCTCAACCCGAGCCTTAATAGGCCCCAAGATTCTTCAATCCGAGCCTTAATAGGCCTAAAACCTCCAGCAAGCCCAAGACGGCTCAAAAACCTTCCTACAAACCCACTTGGGTCCAAGATTCTTCAACAAGCCACTAGGGCTCAAGACCCTCAAAAAAGCCCGAGATAGCTCAAAACTCTCCAAAAAGCCCAAGATGGCTCAAAAATCTCCAATAAGCCCACTCGGACCCAAGATTCTTCAACCCGAGCCTTAATAGGCCTAAAACCTCCAGCAAGCCCAAGACGGCTCAAAAACCTTCCTACAAACCCACTTGGGTCTAAGATTCTTTAACTTGAGCCTTGATAGGCCCCAAAACTTCCAGCAAGCCCAAGATGACTTAAAATCCTTCAACAAGCCCTCTTGAGCCCAAAATCCTTCAACAAGCCCAGTTGGGCCCAAACCTTCTCAAATGGTCAAAGTTGACCCAAAAATACTTTTAAAATTTGGTTGAATCCATTTCTTGGTAAAACCACCCAATTATTCAATCCAGAGACTGAATGCGGGAGACGCTGGTTTCTTGTACAGAAGCTGAAAGCGGGACACGCTGGTCTGCTGTGTAAATCCAGAAGCTAAGAGCGCACTTAGTTTGCTGTGTAGGGTAACTAGTGTAGCCGACGGGCCCCTCACTAGTTTCCAAACAGAGTCATCGCTGGTCGACGGGCTAAGCGTAAACTCACATTTAAGTGATGGCGCGTGGCGCCGTGTACCTCACATTTAAATCATGGTGCATGGCATCGTATAACTCACATTTAAGTCATGGCGCATGGCGTCATATACCTCACATTCGAGTCACGGCGCGGGGCGAAGTGTACTCACTTATCTTTATATTTTTGTTAGACACGATTCTTTGTGCATTTGTAAAGACGTAGAAAGATCTTCTACGCATTTCATTATTATTTCAATAAAAATAAGCTTTTTTTATGGACTATTGTATTCAGCTCTTTTAATCAAGGGTTTTCTCGTTGAAAATGTAAAATCAGAATGTGGAACACAATGCAAAATATTTCTGTGATATATTTTTCGGACTCGGTTAAAGAATTAAATGCTTTAAAATTTTGCTAGGGAATTAATTAAGCATTTATTTTCAAAGCCGGAGGAAAAAATAATCTTTACCAAATAATTTTTCGCGAGGCCGGAACAAATGGTGAACACGACGTGAAACATTCTCCCTTCATCTTTAAGAGCTGAAAACTATGGTCTTTATATGCTTGCTTAATTTCTCACTGCTAACACTCAGAAACGCTCCTTTGCAGATCTCATGGCGCATTCGATGGCTTTTGGATGCTTAATGGTGGTTTTGTCATTTCTGAGCCAAACACATGGATGTGGCTATCCCGCATCACTTTATTCGCGTACCAGAGAAACCGGAACACCGTGTCTATTGACATGTCGACTACTCTCCTGCAGCGATCAAGCGAAGAAGAGATCGATCTGCACTACTCAAAGAGCCTCTTATTGTTCAAGGCCCTAGGACCACTCCTATCCGACCGACAAAGTCTCTGTAGGCGCCAATCCGAATGGGCCCACCTGCTCTACAGTCGGACTATGCCAAAAAGTCCGCCCATCGGCTTGCTGCACCAGCCCAACCAGCAGCACAACAGCCTGCAGGACAACCTGTCTTGCGGGCCCACTCCATGAAAAGACCTGCAAGACAATCTAATGCAACTCGGCTAGCGCCAACTTGCTGACCAGAAGCTAATGTTTCTCGAAACGAGAACAAATCTGTATCAAATCCTGTTCGATGCATCATCACTCGCCAATTCGGTCGGGCTGCCTCAAGGATTGTAGACCTAGCCTTCCGGCCTAACCGGGATGACACTCGAGAGCGGAAGAAGTCAAGAAGATAGGCCAAAGTTTCTCAGCTTGATGCCCCATCGGCCGATGGAAGGGATACCAATTCAAGCCGCAATGACCTATTATTGTCTGATCCGGTTTAGGCACCTTGCGATTTGTCATCCCCAATCCGACACATTCGCCTCATCAATCAACCGCTGCTCCATCTAGCTTACAAGCTAGAGCTAAGCCTTTAAGTCACCTTGATGCTGCCAACATAGTGAAAGTTCCTCATCACGCATCAAGGAAACATAGGAAGAAAACGCAGCAGAAAAAGCAGTTCGGGAAAACAACTTTCCGTTTAAACTTGAAGGCTTCGCCACCACTGCCACCAGGGCCAAGGTATAGGCTGTTCTCACACCCCCGACAAAAGGGGTAGGCCGCAAAAGAAGCCACTACAGAACGCTAGCAAATTGAGAGCGTCTCAAAAGCCAAGACTTTTTAACGAGTGGCAGTATCCTCAGAAGCGCCATACAACGTATCCACGTTTGGTGCTCAGGCTGATCCCTAATTTCATACACAAAAATCAATTCGCTTCATTGATCAGACTGAGGAAGGATATGACTTATGCACCTGTCGTGGCCCCATCCCGAGAAAAGCACCGGATGCCGCACCCCAAGAGAAAAGCTAAAAGGAGGAGGCATCTCCTCCAAACGACGGAAGTCAACATGGTGGACCTCACCCAACCAATCACTTCAAAAGCTTCGGAGATGTTGACCCGGTCAAGGGCAGCCGCAATGCCCATTACGCCGCCATTCTGTAGCCTCTCTCATCCTGAAGGAATTAGGGCCGCTCTCCCAAGAGGCCAATTTAAAAACTCTTACATGGTGGGCGAAGAAGAAGAGGTTCTTACACCCAAGTCTCAGCTCATTCATGATCTCTAGGAGGAAATTAAGCGTATGAAACGGGCAATGGAAACTCCAGACAACAAGACAACGAGTTCCCATCAGCCACTATCACCAAAGAACTGCCAATCGGTCCATCAGCCCGAGAAACCAATCAGGCAGCGGACCGAGGAAGATGAAAATGCAGAATTAGAACAAGGCTTTCCGCAGTTCAATAATCTGCGTATCAATACCCCTCGAACACAAGACGCGCGGGTAAACACACCCATGGGGTCTCCACCCAGGTTTGTTGCGCAGAAGGAGATGGTGCATCAGCTTGTGGCTGAATGCCTTCGTCGCTAGGCACCTCAACTTACCGAGGTCCCTACAACGACAATCAACAGGCCTATCCCCCAGAGGTTGAAGCAGAGTTGCTACCTAGGGATTTGAAGCCACCAAAGATCCAATTCGATGGGACCGGGAGCGCGTTAAAGCACCTAACATCATTCCACTATGTCATGGGCAATTGGGCTCACCATTCAAATTTTTATCTTCGAATGTTCCCCAATACTGTTTCTGGTGATGCTTTCCAGTGGTACATATCTCTCCCAACCGGCTCAGTGCGAACATGGGAAGAGATAAAGGAAATGTTCACCTCCCGATTCGTTGATACTACACGAGAAGTACAACTATCAGAATTATCAACCCTGTCCCAAAAGAAGGATGAACCAGTTGAAGACTACATCACTAGATGGCAGAGGGCCGCTAACCGATGTCAAGAATCCCTCTCTCAAGCAATGAAGGTCAATCTTTGTCGGAATGGCATCAAGACGGAAATCTCGTTGCTGATGAATGAACAACTAAGTACATTCCAGGCCCTAGCTACAGAAGCTTGTCGAAAAGAGTATTTGTTGTCTCAGCAAAAAGCCTGGAAGAAGGAGTCATCCACAACCACTACGTTTAAGAAGAAGAAAATTGGAGAGACCTCTGCAAACACTACGGAGGTTAAGAAGCAGCCAGATAAAGCAAAGCCGCTTGTAAAAGAGCAGCCTGCGAAACCCTTCCGAAGAGAAGAAATCCAATATGCCTTCGGGGAAGATGATGTGGAGACGCTATTCCAGCAGCTCATGTCAACCGGGCTATTCGAATTGCCTGCCCCAAAAAGGCCAGAAGAACTTGGACATACTTCTCACCAGCGATATTGCAGTTACCACCGATATGTCGGTCACCCCACTAAGAAGTGTTGGGATCTCCAAGCAATATTGCAAGATTACATCGACAAGGGGATTATAAAACTCAGTCCTCCAGCGCAAGCTTCATCAAATGTTGTGACAATTGAGATGGCAGAAAAAGGTGATTGGGAAGTGGTTCGAAAACCACCAAGCCTAAGACGGACAAAAAGATGTCTCAAAAATTTATACAAAGAAGACAAAAGAATAAGGGATAAGGCCATTCTCCCTTTCTTCTCAAGGCATTTGAGGCAATCCTCATGGGTGCAACCATTCCTGATCATGGACTTTCTGCAGCCCGAGTTGCTACTCCCGTTCTATCAACGGCTTGCTAGTAGATCACCTCGACCAGTAAAAGAAAGATACATTCTCGAGGAATTACAGAATATAACTCCATGTGAGTTCCCTGAGGATGGTCCGTTTTGGGACCTAGATAGCAACAAAGGAGAAACTGAAACTTGCTATCATATAAATGCGTCCGCGTCCAAACCTGCAAAGCGGCGAAGAACTGCCTCGGTGCTTATCCCTAACTACACTAAGTTTGAAGTTGGGAGAATCTCGACTAAGTTTGTCACCAGTAAACCACATCATCACATATTTGCGAGAATCTCGACTACTGCCAGCATCCTGGGAAACCAGAGTGGAATACTTCCGATACTCGCTAGGGGAATCAGCGATGTCTTGGTATCGAGATAATCATATCGAAGAAATTATCGAGTGGGTCATCCTGATAAACGCATTCTTGGTTCGCTTCCTGTCAAGGCAAAGAGAGCAATTCCCTAGTAATTACTTGAGGGAAATACAATACAGTCAAGAATCTACTGCTCACTACATAAATTATCTCAGAGACAGTACATGGAGCGATCCATTAGCCATATGGTTGCCTGAACCTGAAGTGGTCACGAAGTACCTTTCAGATGCAGTATGCCCTCCGACTGACAATGGGTACAAGACCTTTGAAGCTAAAACTTTCATAAAGGCAATCCGATGGGTCGGCAACGAAAGCTTCAAACAAGAGGCAATTTTTAGCGATGCTGAAGGTTTTGGGAGGACAAATCAACTCCAAGTCCTGCACATACTACAATTGAACGATGCGCCCATCCTTCGAGTGTTCCCTTTCTTAACTAGGGAGTTAAGCTATGATTGGCCGCATATTCAGTTATTCCATGAGAATCATAAGTATGCGCTGCCGCACTTGTTTGATTATTCGCTGGCGGTCTGTCAAATGGGGCAAATAGGAGAGTTCGCACTCGGACACTTTGTCTTGAGTTTGGCCCATGACAGTTGCGCTCTTCTCTAGATCTCCTCGCTTCCCGAAGAAGAATTTGGTTCTTGGGAAGAGTTCATTGATATGTTCATCCTAAGATTCCATGAATATGAAACAGAGTTTCCTCCATAGATGATAGAAGTCATGCACCCCCTATCAGGAGAATCCCAGTATGACTACATCTTGAGATGGGTTAATTGCAGAATAATCAACCAACAATTCGATAAAGAAGGAATCATGGTTCATCAGTGCATCAAGTCAATGAGTGGGTATTTCCTTGAAATCCCAAAAGTACAACCATTTTTCTCAGATGTACTACGAACATTGGCTACAAACATTCAGGACTCTGCCTCTTGCAACATGGTGCAAGTCGAAGAGGACGTTCTTGCAATTCTTCGATCTGGTCGAATCATACCAGAAAACAAGGGTAAAGCCCCGACACAAGAAATTTGTACTCAGCCAGAACAGGACGTACCATCTAATCGTGGAAAGTCCTCAGTAAACTATGATGTACTTGAACACTTGAAGCGACTTCCTGCTCGACTCAGTATTTACGATGCCTTGCAGTTGTCGCAAGAAGTCAGGGATGCATTGGTTAATGCTCTGACAGACGAAAATATTCGTCTTGCTTACCTGGTCGACGCCACTGAATGTGATGAGGTCATCTCATTCACTGATGAGGATATGTTGCTTGGAGACATTAATCACAACCGACCTTTATATGTTACGGGCAACCTGGCCGGTGAACTGGTTAACAGAATCATTATCGATGCCGGGTCCGCGATTAATATCCTGCCCCTTCGAACACTCAGGAGGATCGAAATTTCTCCATCAGCATTAAAAGACACTAGTGTGGTGATTCACGGGTTTAATCAAGGGACTCAAAAGGCCATGGGCCTGATTGAGTTGGAACTAAGCATAGAAGACTTCTGCACCAAAATCCCATGCTTTTTGATTAATGCTCCGACCTCGTATAACTTGCTATTAGGAAGGCCTTGGCTCCACAGCAATAAGATCATCGCATCAACGATGCATCAATGCTTCAAGTACTGCAAGGATGGAGTCGAAAAAAGGATTTTTGCTGACCATAAACCATTCACAACGGCGAAATCATTTTACTCTGATGCTAAGTATTATGACTTGGCATCTGCTGTCAACACATCAATGAAATCAATTGAAGCAACCACATTAGAAGGTCAGCAGGAGGTATCTCAGACCCCCCCACCCCAGTAAGCACAGACATATTCTCAAAGGGTGAGAAGATAGAAAGTCAAGGTCGTGGTCGAGGGCGCGGTCATGGACGAGGAACGACAGAACCAAGGGCTCAGTTTCAAACCAAATTTGAAAATATGAGTCTCGATCCAGTACATCCACTACCGCGACAACGACAGGGGGCAACCATACCACCTCCTACCAGCTATAACAACACTGTTGCAGGCTCACGGTTCTACATGGACCTCGAAGTCCTGAAAAAGGTTGTTAAACCGCCTAGAGCCAATTCCCCTAGGTTTGAGGTGGATCTGGAAGCTCTTTGGAGATTCCGGAATCAGGCCAATGAGGAAGCCAAGTCACTTTGCTGTGAGAGTGACGGAATGGCCACTGAGGCTGCTCACCAAAATCAAAAACCTAAGAAAATGCTCGATGAGGTTTTAGTAATGCTCGTGGGGTTTAATGTATCTACTCCAAGTGTGCAGGAACCTCAAGATGAAAAATTTGCCAAAAAATATTTCATAAAGCAATATGGCAAGGTTTACGGTAGCCCTAACAAATCCTCTTGTTTGCCCATGGCTAAGCTCAAGAAATGGGATTTCCATCGCTATAGCAGAGAAAGCAAGAAAATTATGGATTTGATGGGATTCTATCCCGATGAACCACATCTATCAGTTTCGGAAGTGACATCCCTATCCCGTTATCCGAAAGACCTCCTGGTTATCAAAAGGGTAACAAAAGACTTGGCCTTGGATATAAAGAAGAAGAAAACATCGACTTCGCTACCACCTACTGCATCTCCACAAGTGAGGACTCCAGCAACGATGAAGAGGCATTAATGGAATCAGAGGACGCTCCACCTGCGATTGAGGATGGAGGGCAGCCTACTATTGACGTACTTGAGGAATTCAATCTCGGGACTGAGGAGAACCCGAGACCCATTTTTATTGCCAAAAACCTAGCCGAAAAAGAAAAGGCGGCATTGAGGCAGCTTTTAAGTGAATTCAAAGATGTTTTTGCTTAGTGGTATTCCGAAATGCCAGGACTCAACCCCGCGGTTGCAATGCACCATCTGCATATTTCGCCGGATAAAAAGCCAGTCAAGCAAGCTCTGAGAAGGTTTCGACCAGAGCTTGAAGAACAAATCATCAAGGAAGTTGAAAAACTCATTGATGCTCAATTCATTCGGGAAATCAAATTTTCGAAATGGATTTCTAGCATTGTTCCTGTCATAAAGAAAAATGGGCAGATCCGCATTTGCATAGATTTTCGAGATTTAAACGAAGCATACCCTAAAGATGAATTTCCTCTTCCTTTCACTGATTTGCTAATCGACAGCACAACTCTGTATGACACATTCTCCTTTATGGATGGATATTCAGGATATAATCAAATCAAGATGGCTCCAGCAGATGAAGTCGCAACAGCATTTCGAACACCGATGGGTGTCTTTTGCTACAAAGTCATGCCTTTTGGTCTTAAGAATGCTGGCGCAACTTATCAAAGGGCTATGCAAAATATATTTCATGATATGTTACACAAACATGTTGAATGTTATGTCGATGACCTGGTTGTAAGATCTGAAGGTCACAATAGGCATAAAGAAGATTTGAGGTCGGTATTTCTGCGTCTAAGAAAGTATGATCTCAAGATGAATCCTCTCAAATGTGCATTCGGAGCATCATCCAGAAAATTCCTTGGATTCATAATCCGCCAAAGGGGAATCGAGGTCGATCCACTCAAGACAGAAGCAATTCAAAATATGCCGCCTCCACGGAATCTCAAAGAACTTAGGAGTCTGCAAGGTCAATTGTCGTATATCCGGCGTTTCATCTCCAACTTTTCCGGCCGGTGCCAGCCCTTCCACAAATTGATGAAAAAAGATACGACTTTCCAGTGGGACGCGAAATGCCAACAGGCTTTTCAAGCCATTAAAGAATTGCTGCAAAATCCTCCTGTTTTGACGACCCCAGTAAAAGGAAAGCCGCTCATTCTTTATATAGCTGCTAGTTCACAATCACTGGGGGCATTGCTTGCATAAGAAAAGGCCCAAGGCAAAGAACAAGCCGCATATTATCTCAGTCGTCGATTATTGCAAGCTGAATGTAATTATTCCTCAATCGAGAAGATTTGTCTAGCATTGGTTTTTGTGGCACAAAAACTAAGACATTACTTCCTCGCGCATCAGATCATACTTATATCGAAAGCTGACCCTCTTAAATTCTTGATCACTAGACCGATGCTTTCAGGACGCCTAGCAAAATGATCACTGTTGTTATCTGAATTTGATGTCAAATATGTGCCACGAAAGGCAGTGAATGGACAAGTATTAGCAGATTTCCTAGCAGCTCATCCGCTTGAAGAAGAATTTCCTATCTTAGAAAACCTACCTGATGAGAAGGTTTTCTATGCAAATGATGATCCGATGTGGCAAATGTATTTCAATGGCGCTTCAAAGCCATCCGGAGCTGGCGTCGGAATTGTCGTAGTTTCTCCTCATAAAGACTCATTCCCGCACTCATATTTTCTTGGAAAAAGCGCAACAAACAATGAAGCTGAATATGAGGCTTTACTCATTAGCATGGAACTTCTTTTGCAATCAGATATTTTATTTGTGCGAATATTTGGGGACTCTGAATTGGTTATTAAACAGTTAAATAATCAATACGAAGTACACCAGCCTCATTTGCGAAAATATTATGACAAAGCTCAAACTTTATTGGCAAAATTCGAAATTGATTCTGTTGAGCACGTTCCTCGGTCAGAAAATGTAGTTGCTGATGCACTATCAAAGTTAGCCAGTATCCTCGCTTTCAATGAGCTTGATGACATGACAATTCGAGTACAAAGATTAGAAGATGACGAAGATCTCCAAGTAAATCAAACTGGGCGGTGTGTATCCGAGGTAACTACAAACAATGATGACTGGCGCGTCCCTATCATCAACCACCTCAAATATGGTATTGAACCAGATGATCCAAATGCAAGGAAGTCATTGAGAAAGGCTGTTTTGCGATATACCGTGTTTCAAAATGATTTGTATCGGATTGCTTTTGATGGGCTTTGGCTTCGCTGCATTAACGGGAATGATATCTGTCAAGTTCTTCAAGAGACACACTTACGCCCACCAATCTGGACGTCACCTTTATCATAGGATCAAAACATTGGGCTATTATTGGCCCATAATGGTCCAAGACTCCATCAATTTTGCAAAATCCTGTGAAGCCTTCCAAATGCATGGATATATTTATCATATTCCTGCTTCAGTAATGTCTCCAGCACCTATTTCGTGGCCTTTCTCTTGGTGGGGTTTTGATATTGTCGGTCCAATAAACCCGCCATCATCTAAAGGACACTTATATATTTTAGCCGCTACGGATTATTTCTCCAAATGGGCAGAAGCTAAAGCTTACAAGAGAGTCCGAGCATAAGAGGTGGTTGAATTTATCAAGCAAAAAATCATTTACCGTTATGGTGTTCCCTATCAAATCACCTCAGATAATGGCACGCCATTCAAAAACGACAAAGTAAATCAGTTATGCCGAAAGTTTGGAATCAAGCAAGTGTTCTCATCGCCCTATTACCCACAAGGGAATGGTCAAGTAGAGTCATTTAACAAAAATATCATTCGAATCCTCAAAAGGACCACTGTGAAAAATAAGCGTGATTGGCACGAGAGGTTACCCGAAGCACTATGGGCCTACAGAACCACACATCGAACTGCAACGGGAGCAACGCAATATTCATTACTTTTTGGCGCAGAAGCAGTTTTACCAGTGGAAATTCAGTTAACATCTTTAAGGGTTGCTATCCATTCTGGGTTAACTACTGAACAACAAGCCAAACTTTGCTTCGACGAGCTCGAGGCACTAGATGAGAAATGAGTTCAAGCACGACAACGAATCGAACTCTATCAAGCTCGGAGGTCGAAGCATACAATAAAGTCGTGAGGCATCGCTCATTCAAAAGAGGAGATTTGGTGCTAAAGCTACGCACAGAGCTTATGGTCGGGGGCAAACTTACTGGTAAATTCGAGCCTAAATGGGAAGGGCCTTACATCATTGAGAAGGTCTATGGAAATGGCACATATGAAGTTATTAATTATGAGAATCAAGTAAAAGCAACTGTAAATGGGAATTACTTAAAAAGATATTATCCATAAAAGTTACAAAAGGAGTCATACATCAAAATTTTGCAAGAGAATCTCTACAGTCTCCCTTGTAGAAGGAAAGGACTCCTTCAAAACTCGGATAGAGTTCACTACATCAGCAGGAGGAACTATATACGCCCGCAACTCTTCGACTTTAGCCTCCATAGAAGAAATATCCCGACTCTCTGAATCAATTCTTACTTTGTAGAGGTCAACTTCAGCCTGAAGATCGTTGGAGGTAGAAATCAACAAATTTAGTCTACTTCTATCCACAAAGATAGAAGTGACAATACGACGAACCTCAACCTATTTGGCCACTATGGAAGCTCGAATCTCCTCGGCAATCATCTTTTTACTTTCCATCTCCTTTGCGACCTGAAAGTTACGTTCCTTAAGTTGAGCAAGGCTATCTCTACATTTGGCGATGTCGACTTCTGCGGACGCTAGATCTTCTATAGAAACCAAGGGTCGTGCAGTAGCCTCGAGCTCGCGCCAATGGGCACGCAACTTCTCGAGTGAGAGTATGACATCACCAAAACCAGAAACACAAAGTTGGAGCCTATCCAGAACTATGGAAAAGTCTTCACAAATATCCAACGCTTCGGTGATATCATCAGGAGAATTCATGTCCCCCAAAGAAGAAACGATGCATCCCTTGAATTGTGCTATTGCGCGCCTCAAACATTTGAGATCCCGCTGCTCTAACTGCTCCGCCCCGATCACCTTGAAAGTTGAAAAGAAATGTTGCAAAGGATCCAAGAAGTGATCTTTGACATCAGGGAGCAGACGAGCCCCACTTGAGCTCGCGCCAGTTCTCGGACCGGTTAAACTAAAGTGAGGACCACCTGAGCGACCAGGTCCTAAGGCTGAAAAGTATAAGTCAAGATGTCAGAATAGAAAATTAACTAGGCGAAAAGCCGAAATTAGAATACCTGGTGACGTAGGAGAAACGGGTAACGGCTCTATCGGTGTCGAATTCTCCCCGCCATGAGCATCGTCATCAGATACTTCGACAACTAAGGTAGCTATAAAAAAAAAGAGATGTAAAAGAAGAAGAAAAAAAAGAGGAAAAAAGGGGTTTACCTTCAAAATTCATACCCGCGCTTTCTGGGTGACTACGTGGAGCCTCCGAGCGGATTTCCCCTCCTGAACCAGACCCTGAATGAGAAGCTGCCTTCACAAGAGTATCTTGGGCTATAGAAGGAGGAGATTGACATGCCTCGGGAGTCCAAACCGCCAGAAAATCCCTCATGAAGATGTTATCAGAAAATATAGTCCCACTATCACAAGACCGCATCGGTTGGTCAATTTGACCCATATTTAGATCTACATGGAAGCCCAAGAGATCACTCAGAACATGGTCGCTGGAGTCCGGTAGTACAGGGGAGTTGTTCTGCGCCTCAGCACGCATTCCCTTACTTACTTCGTGGTCATTAGAAGGATTTATGGCGACATTCGGCTCTGCTACAACGACCCCTTCCTCAAATAGTTCGAGTGGCTTGGAAATGGGATATGACCTTTTATCAGACTCTCCTGGTATATCAACTTTGGAAGGTCCCACAGCTTCTTCTTGCTCTGAGGAATCTTTTCCTTTTGAAGGATCTGAAAGTCCAGCAATTCAAGATGAATCCCTCGTTTTCTGAAAATTTCGCTTCTTGCCACAAGTGTCACGCATTATTAATGACTCTGTAACCTCTGAGTTGGTAGGACGATTGGGAAACCAAAAGCGACTGATTGGCTTTGGCGGATATACAACCTCGGGAAGCTTGACATTGTATTCTATAAAAAAAAGGAAGGATAGGTAAGGATAAAAGCATAAAAAAAGGGGGGAAAGAAAAGAGAGAAGAAACATACTCCAAGTCTCCATAGGTTTCGCGTCCTTTTTAGAAGCTGCCTTTTCAGCAGCTAACTCCCATAAAGTCTTCTTGGCTGGCTCGGTGTCACAACGAATATACTCTTTTCCTTCCACAACCCAGTCAGTGCAGTGAAAGCTACAACCAACGATCCCAGGGTAGGCCTTGAAGGAATCGATGTGTTGGACACAAACAGCCTCAGTCTTCTCCACGTCTGGTTCCTTGAAGCGTCTAATCCCAAAGGGCATCACCAAGCCCAGTTCACCCCAACTGGTGGTCAAGTCAAGGGGTTTAAAGGCCCAAAAGCGAGATTTAGGCGCAACTTGCTCGACAATTTTCACCGCACAGATGCCATACCAATGAACATAATCTTGAGTTGCCCGGACTCGACGATCAAATGAAGGAAATTTCAGCTCACAGGAGAACTTAACTCCCTCAAAGCGCAAGCATACTGCAAGCCAGTGAAGAGGTCCGACCCCAATTTCCCTTTGATATCTTAGGATGCGGGGAAGATATGCAGGAACATCTTGATCAAAGCCGAACTGACAAGCAAACCTGTGAGGATAATACAGCTCAACTTCAAAACGAGGACCATCCCTGTAAGCCAAGAGGCCTGGTTGAAGCGACAACGCAAAGTCCTTCTCATCAAGGGTCAGTCCCTCAGACGAAGATTTTGTCGACCACTTGTAGGGGGCAACCATACGAAAAAACCTCTCTTCAAAATAACCAGCTCGGATGAGAAGCCTGGTCATGTCTTCAAAACTATAGCTGGCTAAGTTACGTCTGGCAAATTTCTTCAATATCAAACCCTGAGAAGGAAATTGGGTAACTTCCTCAACTCCATAAATCTCTGGGAAATAGAATCCAAGCCAGCCAAGGAGAAAATGAGCTGAGAAATATGAAATGGCGCGCCCTGGGCCTTTCTCATTATATATAATCTGATTTAAACCCTTATAAATATCACACAATACTCGTGGTGCCAAAGCAAAGCGCTTTCCTTGAGCCATCTCGCAAGCCACATGAAGACATGACTATTTCACAAGACCATAGGCCGAAGAGGAAGGACAAATTACCACGGAAATCCAAAGCCACAAAAAAATGATAAGCTCGACCTCAGGTTGTACTTATTGTAGACGCTCAAGGGGAAGCCACAGGCCGCCTTGCCCACTGGCATGAAACTCAACAATGTTAGAAGGCCAGTTGTCATTAGATACCTGTTGGTCAGAAATCCTTGAGAATAATGCTACCCAGTCTCTCACTGTGAACTTTTCCTTCTTGGTCATTTGATATAATTCGTCAAGAAGATCTATGACCTTTAAAGCAATCGGGTTCTTGTTGAAGGAAGAGTTTGGAGGGGTACACTCATCAAAGGGCAATCCACATACAGGGAGACCGCATATCCCCTTCAGATCCCACAAAGTAATGCTCATCTCTCCAAATGGAAAAATGAAGGAGTTAGTCGCCGATGACCAGAAGCTTACAAAGGCATTGATAATGTTGTTGTCTTTCCAAAAACCTTCTCCGGTGGCAAAGATCGCATCTTTCACACCACCGGCTGTAAGTACCCGCTTCATGACGAGAGACCAAATGTTCTCCCCATTGATTAAAGCCCGGGATGTTACCTAAGCAGCCACGGTAGACATTTGCACCCTCCTTGCATATAAAAGAATAGTCTTCTAATTCCTTTTGCAACCAGCGAGGAGTCTCTATGGTAAAATTATGGGGATTGCCTAATGCCCTAGTCGGGAGTAGAAAGCAACCAAAAAAGATCTTGCGGGGATCGGTCGCAGCAACACCTTTTCCAAAGATATACCCTTCTTGACAGTTCAAACGTTCAGTAAAAATCTTCTCTGGAATCATAAAGATCCGAGTAGACCGACTGTTAATGTCCTCCATAAGGTGGCAACGCATGGGGCTGAAGTGAGAGGGCCCATGTGAACATTTAAAGCATTCACGGCTTGCTAAGGCAGGATACCACCCGAAATAAGAAGAACAGCCTCCACAAGGGCGACCGAAGAAAAAATCGTACTTCTTGGCGCTCTGCGCAGTTTTCTTCTTCGGAACACGCTGCTTTTTCTTAGATGTCATCATTTCTTCGGGAGAGCTTTTCTTAGAAGATTCATTTTTCTTTGAAGAAGATTTTTACCTTTTAAACTCCCCACGGGCATACGCAACAGCCGTACGCTTCTTCACGAGAGAAGGTGATGTCGGAGGCGCCGCAATTGAAACTACTTTGGAAGGAGTCGTGCTATCCTTTGGCTCTTCAAAGAAAGAACGCTTCTTTTTCACCGCTGATTTCTCTCTTGGTGAAAGAATAGGAAATTCTGTAGAAGACATTGCCTGCAAAAATATATACATGTATATTAAATTCAAAAAGAAAAAAAGAAAAAAAGGGAAACTACCACACATTACGACCTCGCTACAACAGTACAAATGAAGAAAGTTGCGGATGCTTTGGTGTCAGCAATCAAAATGCTCTTAAGAGTCTGAATCAGTAGTGGTCATCAAATCTGAAACAGGAAGCCAGTGAAACTCGTGGGCAGGCCATTTTAAAAAAAAAACAAAAAGAAGAAGAAGAAGAGAGAGAAAAGGAAAAATATATACAGCCTAGCATAAAGGGGATCATTAAGTGGAATAGCTGTGGAGCAGTACCTCAAACACGCAAATCAAAGGGCTACGGGCTCGTTGATTTTTGAAGTCTTCGAGGCGCTGTGCCTGGCTAAAAAAAAAATCTCAGCGCGCCTATTACTCCAACAAGAAAATAAAATGAGTCAAGAAAGGCCGGCCACGCAACATGTCAGGAATCACGCCTTTACAAATAGCCCATGATGACATAATTCCTGAGGGGGCATTTGATGAGGTAAAATTTTAAACTATGGGACTACTACGAGTATAGGATTGATATAATTTTTCTTCTGTAAAAAAAAAAAGAGAGAGAGAGAGAGAGAGAGAGAGAAAAATGGCAAATGGCTAAAAAATTATTATGAAATCACACATAGCCATGATTTTAAGGAAATCTGTTTATAAACCGGCAAATTTAAAAAAAAAGTAGCAAATATGCAAAATAATAATAATAATAATAATAAATAAATTAAGGGGTCTTTCCGCAAAGAATATTTCGAATGCCAAGAATATTAGCAGCAAAAATAAAGCGTATAAAGAGAGAGAATTTGGGACTAATATGGCCTGGCCGTCACGTGGCCATCTGGAATCAAAAGGTGCATTTCATAAAAAAAATGATGAACAAAAAAAAAAGAGGAGAAGAGAGAACATTTTTTATTTGACGGGCGCATTTCATAAAAAAGGAAGCAAGAGAGACCCAATTGGTTCTTGACATTGGTCAGAACTTGTTGCGTGAAAGGCTTCCGAAGGTGTTCAAACAGGATGTTGTATTGGTAATGGCACTAGCTTACGTGGATCTTTCAAGGGATGCGATGGCATTCTCTACACCTGATTTCATCAAGAGCTGTGAATTCTTGGAAAGGGCTTTGAAGCTTCTACAGGAGGAAGGTGCAAGCAACTTGGCCATGGATCTGCAAAACCAGATTGATGAGACACTGGAAGAGATCACCCCACGCTGTGTTCTGGAACTCCTGGCATTGCTGCTTGATGAAGAGCACCGTGTAAAACGGGAGGAGGGTCTTCAAGGTGTGAGTAATATCTTATGGGCTGTTGGAGGAGGAGGTGCAGCTGCTATTGCAGGAGGATACACCCGTGAAGACTTCATGAATGAAGCCTTCATGCGTATGACAGCAGCTGAGCAGGTGGATTTGTTTGCAACTACTCCAGGTAACATACCAGCAGAAAGCTTTGAAGTTTATAGGGTGGCACTTGCACTTGTTGCAGAAGCATTTGTGGCCAAAAAGCCTCACCTGATCTGGGATGCAGACAATCTATTTTTGCAACTTCAACAAACAAAGGTGACATTATTAGGAACTGTTTCAGTCCAAACTACCAGAGCAGACCGTGAAGTGGATTTTGCATTGGAGCATGGACTTTGTTCACTTCTCGTAGGTGAGCTTGAAGATTGTCGTTCATGGTTGGGCTTAGAGAGTGATCACTCGCCTTACAGAGACCCTTCCATTATGGCATTTGTGTTGGAAAATTCAAAGAATGATGTGGACGAGGATTTTCTCCCAAGGCTATGATGCTGCTAGGAGTGGGACATGACACGGACCAGATAGCAGGCTCTGTTGCTGAACACCCTTTCGGCAGAAATAGATAACTTGATGCTCAAGCAAAGTTATTCGTTTGCTCGATGAAGAGGGTGACGTGTAATTAGCAATACAGTCACTTGAACGGCAAAATACGTGAACTTAACAGGTCCCAAGCAAACGAAGTTCCACGAAAACGCTTAGTTCCGCATGACTACAGTTTCGCGGCAATAAAGTTCCGCGGGAACGCTTTTAATGAAATAGTTCTGCGTGACTACAGTTTCGCGGCAACGAAGTTCCGCGGAAATGCTTTTATTGAAATAGTTCTGCGTCACTACAGTTTCGCGGCAACGAAGTTCCGCGGACACGCTCATGCTGAGATAGCCTCGCGGCCGAACTACCTCCGAGTCGCCTATAAATAGAGGCCCTTGGCCCTTCATTCAGGGGCAACGACGACGGGAGGAGAGAACTTGAGAATAGCGAGAGAAAACCCAAGAGCTCACGCTGAAAGAGTAAGTTTTTTTAGATTTCATTATTATTATTATTATATAAAAAAATAAAAAAAGGTTTCTTTCTTATTAAAAATAATATATGCACATTATTTTCAAAAATATATATACTTTTCCCAACGTGGATACTCCCCGACTGGCGGGTTGAATTGACACACGGGATAAGTATTTTTCTTCTTAAAAAAAATAATAAATAAAATAAATAAATAAATATATATATGTGTATTTTCTATATATAAATATATATACATATATACCTATATATTGTTTTAAAAAAAATCATGTTTCCTGCGCACAGTGGGCCACATATATATATATATAACTATATATTTTTATGATAAAATAACAATATATATATAAAAGAGCCCGGGGTCTCGGGGTCTCGGGATCTCACGGGATGGGCCATATAACATATATATATACACATATATAAAGCTATCTATTTTTACGATAAAAATTATATATAACAATATATAAAAGTGCCCGCACAGGGTCTCGGGGTCTCGAAATCTCACGGGATGGGCCATATAACATATATATATATACATATATATATATATAAAACTATGTATTATTATGATAAAATTATATAATAATACATATAATATATATAAGGGCCGGGGTCCCGGGATCTCCCCGGGTGCGCCATATATATATGATATATATACTAAAGAGTTTTTATATTAAAAGAATATATAATAGTATATATATATAGGCCCCAGGGTCCCGGGATCTCCCCGGGTGCGCCATATATATATATATGTGATATATATAATTAAGTGTTTTTGTGATAAATATATATATATAATAGTATATATATAGGCCCCGGAGTCCCGGGATCTCACCGGGTGCGCCACATATATATATGATATATATAGTAAAGCGTTTTTTTTATGATAAAAAAAAATATAATAGTATATATGTATATAGGCCCCGGGGCCCGGAACCTCCCCGGGCGCGCCATATATATATGATATGTATATATATAGTTAAGTATTTTTATGATATAAAAAATATATATAATAATAATAATAATAATAAAAGTATATATATATATATAGGTCCCGGGATCCCGGGATAAGTTTCCTCTTAAAAAAAAAAAAGGGTGACCTGAGGATCCCGAAATAATATATATACATATATATATATAGAAGCCTCGAAAAATATATTATACATTAAAAAGCTTCCAAAAATATATATTATTTTCTAAAATATATATATATATTAAAAGGCCCTCCAAAAATAATATTTTGTTTTAAAAAATTATATAGATGTCCCGCGGGCATCCAAAAATCAATATTTTGTTTTCTAAAATTATATAGATGTCCCGCGGGCATCCAAAAATTAATATTTTGTTTACTAAAATTATATAGATGTCCCGCGGGCATCCAAAAATTAATATTTTATTTTCTAAAATTAAATTGATGTCCCGCGGGCATCAAAAAATTAATATTTTGTTTTCTAAAAAAATATATAGATGTCCCGCGGGCATCCAAAAATGAATATTTTATTTTCTAAAATTATATAGATGTCCCGCGGGCATCCAAAAATTAATATTTTGATTTTCAAAATTACATACATGTCCCGCGAGCATCCGAAAATTAAGATTTTGTTTTCTAAAATTATATAGATGTCCCGCGGGCATCCAAAAATCAATATTTTGTTTTCTAAAATTATATAGATGTCCCGCGGGCATCCAAAAATTAATATTTTATTTTCTAAAATTACATAGATGTCCCTCGGGCATCCAAAAATTAATATTTTATTTTCTAAAATTACATAGATGTCCCGCGGGCATCCAAAAATTAATATTTTATTTTCTAAAATTATATAGATGTCCCACGGGCATCCAAAAATTAATATTTTGATTTCCAAAATTACATAGATGTCCCGCGAGCATCCGAAAATTAAGATTTTATTTTCTAAAATTATATAAATGTCCCGCGGGCATCCAAAAATTAATACATTGATTTCTAAAATTACATAGATGTCCCGCGAGCATCCGAAAATTAAGATTTTGTTTTCTAAAATTATATAGATGTCCCGCGGGCATCTAAAAATGAATATTTTATTTTCTAAAATTATATAGATGTCCCGCGAGCATCCAAAAATCAATATTTTATTTTCTAAAATTATATAGATGTCCCGCGGGCATCCAAAAATTAATATTTTGTTTTCTAAAATTACATAGATGTCCGGCGGGCATCCAAAAATTAATATTTTGTTTTCTAGAAAAATATATAGATGTCCCGCGGGCATCCAAAAATTAATATTTTGATTTCCAAAGTTACATAGATGTTCCGCGAGCATCCAAAAACTAAGATTTTGTTTTCTAAAATTATATAGATGTCCCGCGGGCATCCAAAAATTAAGATTTTGTTTTCTAAAATTGTATAGATGTCCCGCGGGCATCCAAAAAAATTAATATTTTATTTTCTAAAATTATATAGATGTCCCGCGGACATCCAAAAATGAATATTTTCTTTTCTAAAATTATATAGCTGTCCCGCGGACATCCAAAAATGAATATTTTCTTTTCTAAAATTATATAGCTGTCCCGCGGGTATCCAAAAATTAATATTTTATTTTCTAAAAATATATAGATGTCCCGCGGGCCTCCAAAAATTAATATTTTGATTTCCAAAATTACATAGATGTCCCACGAGCATCCGAAAATTAATATTTTATTTTCTAAAATTATATAGATGTCCCGCGGGCATCCAAAAATTAAGATTTTATTTTATAAAATTATATAGATGTCCCGCGGGTATCCAAGGTATGTCATGATTTTTTTGGGCAAGTAAATGATGATAAATTCAAAATATAAGAAATTTCCGATGATATACTAGGCCTAAGGTATGTCATGGTATTTTTTATTTTTGAAAAAAATATCAATATTTAATAGCGTGATTTTTAAGAAATTTTGAGATTAATATTTAAATATGATGATGAAAATTTTGAAGAACCTATGGATAAAAATATCCACATAAAGAAATAATGTCCAAATAAAATAGAACATGCATGGGAAGCAGCTTGAATAGAAAAAATGAAAATATCGTTTCTCCTTGAATAGGAAAAGGCAAAGAGAAGGTCGAAGACACCTCCTAAGAAGGTAAGCAAGTTATATGTTTTGCAAATTATTTCCAAAATACTTGAAATTGTTTGCAAGTTGCTTTATGAAATTTATTTAAGGTTGGCCATACCTATAACTGCTTTACATGAACTGAAGTTTGTTTTGTGAAATTATTTATTAAATGCTTTTTATGAAATTGTTTATGATTTGCAAATATCATGCCGGCATGTGTATGAGAATGAGCATGTGCACGAGGAATAGGCCTTAGTCGAGGTAGTAAGCGGACCGGATGTCCCCCTCGCTATTGCCAAGTCGCTTAATAGGCCCAGGCCGGCGGCGACCTCCCTGAAATGGGAGCATGTATGGGATGGGCGCCTAGCTAGCGTCGCATCCAAAGGAATGTCATGAATGCTATGTATGCATTGCATTTGCATTTTATGAAATGCATGAAAATGATTGAAAAATTATGTATAGCTTGCTTACTGAGTATTATTACTCACCCATGCTTTTTCAACAACAGATAGGAAATGATGATGAAGGCAGCATGCCAAGTGTTATGTAGTTTTTGATATAAATGATGTTTATGTAAACTTTATGTAAAGTCAACGATGATAATTTTGAGATGAAAAGGGAATATTTTTATTCCAATGAAAATGTTTATGGAATAGTTTTTGATCATAACTGTGTTATGTGAAATATATTTCAAATTGGATGAATGATGAGAATTTTCCATGTATTGATGAAAAAAAAAATCATGCCGTGTGATCAGGGCAACAATCCTGAGTCACGTTTACCAATCAAAACGATCCCGGAGTAAGACTTCTAGTCACCTCGGTTCGGGGCGCCACACGCGTGGCGTCGTATAACTCACATTTAAGTCATGGCGCGTGGCATCATATACCTCACATTCGAGTCACGGCGTGGGGCGAAGTGTACTCACTTATCTTTATATTTTTGTTAGACACAATTTTTCGTGCATTTGTAAAGACGTAGAAAGATCTTCTACGCATTTCATTATTATTTCAATAAAAATAAGCATTTATTTATGAACTATTGTATTCAGCTCTTTTAATCAAGAGTTTTCTCGTTGAAGATGTAAAATCAGAATGCGGAACACAATGCAAAATATTTCTGTGATATATTTTTTGGACTCGGTTAAAGAATTAAATGCTTTAAAATTTTGCTGGGGAATTAATTAAGCATTTATTTTCAAAGCCGGAGGAAAAAATAATCTTTACCAAATAATTTTTCGCGAGGCCGGAACACCATGACATGTCTTTTCCATCCTTAGCGTCGGACCTACCGACTTGGCAACGTCAAGGGGGACTCCTTGTCCACTTACTACCTCGACTAGCCTACTTGATTTCCATTCCATGCATGACTTTTAGTCACCCCGGCATTATATACCCCCTTACACATGGAACTTGTCATTCTCATGTAGAGAATTCTTTGCACCATCCCTCTTTAAACACCATTTCAATGAAACATCATTTCAAATCCATACTTCATCACATTTCAAGCATAATTACGAAACAATAAGCAATCATTTATTTCAATAGAAATAAGCATTTCTGTAACGACCTGAACTAAAAATCAAGGCTTTTGCCTAAATTTTCGGTCCAAGTTATTTTAAAACTCCAGGATCTTTCCACGCGACGATTAAACCATCTCATTTAGGTAAGAAATAAACTTGCATTATTACATCCAAGTCCATAGAGTTATTACAAACATGCCCACTTCAATAAATTCTTTACATCCAAGTCAAGCCACTCATTACATAGAAAGAAATAAATAAAAAGATTTATTCATTAGCACGCCACCACCATCTCATTGGCCACCATCCACGGGATCATCTGAGAGTCAAAAGAAAAAGGGGTAAGTTCACAAGAACTTAGTAAGTAGGATTATGCCCTGCAATTAAGATCATAAGAACACATCATCTTCACTCAATTGCTCAACTTTTAGAGTCTTTAAAACATCTTATATGTCATCATCTCTTCCTAGAAGTACTCAACTTAAAATTTGGGGACTACCCTAAGGATTTAAGACCTTAAATCCTTTAAGATACTCCTCTATCCCCAAAACTCAAACTTCTAGGCATCATTTGGCTAATATAGCCCTTCCATTGAACACAGAAGGTCCAAATCCATAGGAAATGACCCCTGGATCACTCAAATCGGACCTCTAGAGCTCAATTTGCATCAATTTGAAGATGGACGCACCAAACGGTGCCACGTGTCCCTCGCCGCCGGTGACTCTTGCCCGATTGGGCTTCCTGGTGGGCTGCGCTCTGGGCTTTATTGCCTGGGCTTCTACCTGGATATCATCTCTGGGCTTAAACTATGGGTTGACCCACTGGATCCTCCTTCTGAGGCCCATCGCAACAGTTGGGCTCGTCCGCAGCTGGGCTCAGCTCGGATCCAGCCCACTCTCTGAAGCCCATATCACCTTCTGAAAATTTACAGATTCCCCTACTGTCTTCTGATTTTACAGAAACTCCTTGACAGCTTATGATTTTCAGAAAAACCATTAGGCAGATTTGTAAAATATCCAAAAACTCGAAAATAGGCAGTAACATCCATTTTTTCCATCTGTCCATTTATACAAGATATATATAATAACATTTTAATATTATTTTCGTATATATATCTCCTTTAAACATCTTAAATGCATTAAAAATCCATCTCATCAATAATTTGACTAACATATTTAATTTTAGGCCATCCAAGCATAATATAACGTACATAATTTTACTCATTAATTTATTTTACTCAAAATAAATTATAATTATGCCATTATGCTTTCCATCTTGCCCAAAATTACCTTTATGTTATACATCTTCAAAATTATTGATAAATCCTCACATAATTAATTTAATGTAAATAATACATTTCTCAAATAATTATGTGGCATCCATTCCGCTGCAATTAAGCATATAATATCTCATATCATCCCAGCATGATTAATGGCTAAAAAAATCACATATTAGTAAAACTACTAAATAATTATGTGATAAATCCTCATTAAATCACGCCATAATTAAAGGCTAAAAAGGCAAAATCCCCCTTACCTTAAAGAAGAAAATGAAATGGATTGCTTGAACGGGTTGGATCGGCCTTTTCCTTTCTCCTGCGGCAGCGTTCCTCCTCTTTCCTCTGGTATGCCTTTATTGAGTACCCAAGTCGTTTATTTATAGCTCACCTGAGGATTCACTGGAGGATTTTCCGCTCGAAATCCGATTTCAATTCAAATTTGAATTTCCGATCGCAATCCGATCTCAAATCCACTTCAAATTCTAATTTCAAGATCCCTGATCGCAATCCAATCTTAAATCAAATTTTAAATTCGAATTTCAAACTGGTGAGGCTCACAAAGCCCAAAAAGGCAAAATACATCATTTATACACTCATGGGATTCAAACTCGAGACCTCCTCTACCAAAGACCAACACCTTAACCACTTAAGCACATTGGGTCGTTGAGTTAAATACTCGCAATATTTTATATAACTCAACCCATCATTCTAAGTGGGCTTATTTGGGTCTAGCCCAATAACCTTCCACTTATTCTTGGCCCATTGCTTGGTCATATGGTCAATGGTCAGGATGCCACGTCAGTGGACACATCATCAGTTGAATAGTCAACTCATAAAATTTTTCCTAATTATTACAGTCTCCCCTCCTTACAAAAGTTTTGTCCCCGAAACTTACATTTATTTATAAGGTAGAAACAAATTAGGACATATTTCTCAAATATTTTCCTCGAGTTCCCATGTTGCCTCTTTTTCACTGTGGTTACTCCACTGCACAAGAACATGTTTGATCTTTCGACCCTTCAGTTCTTTCTCTCTGGTGTCAAGATTTCGTATCGGTTGCTCTGGATGCGTTAGATCCCCTTCCACATGATACTGCTCAAACTGCAGCACATGGGTTGGATCCGACACATACTTTCTCAGCTGTGAGATATGAAACACATCATGCACTCCCGCCAATGCTGGCGGTAATGCCATCCGATATGCAACTCCACCAATGACGTCCAAGATCTCAAATGGTCCAAGATAACGAGGACTCAATTTCCCTTTTACTCCAAATCTCATTACCCCTCGAGTAGGCGAGACCTTTAGGAAAACCTTTTCCCCGATTGCAAATTGTAAATCGCGTCGTTTTCCATCGGCATACTTTTTCTGTCGATCCTGAGCGGTCACCAGTCTCTTCCTGATCAACTGCACTACCTTGGTAGCCTGTTCGATCAGTTCCGGTGCTAATATCTTCCGCTCGCCGACTTCTTCCCAGTAAACCGGGGTGCGACATTTCTTGCCATATAAGGCCTCGAAAGGAGCCATACCAATGCTTGCTTGATAACTATTATTATAAGCAAACTCTGCCATTGCCAAATGCTCAACCCATGAGCCTTGTAAATCTAACGCACAAGCCCGCAGTAAGTCCTCTAATATCTGGATGGTTCTCTCAGATTGGCCATCTGTCTGTGGATGATATGCAGTACTCAGGCGTAACTCTGTGCCCATAGCTGTCTGCAATTTTTGCCAAAATTCAGACACAAATCTTCTATCTCTATCAGAGACTATGGATACAGGAACGCCATGAAGCCTAACAATCTCCCTCACATACAATTCCGCCATCTGCTCCATCCGATAAGTCATTCGGTAAGGTAGAAAATGCGCCGACTTAGTAAGTCGATCTACCACTACCCATACTGCATTCATTCGGCTTTGCATTTTTGGCAATGCAGTCACGAAATCCATCGTGATGTGTTCCCATTTCCACTCTGGTATCTCCAAAGGTCGCAATAATCCTCCCGGTCTCTGCTTTTCTGGTTTTACTCGTTGGCAGACCAGACACTGGGACACAAATCTCGCAATCTCTACTCGCATTCTCTTCCACCAGTATCTCTGACTCAAATCCTTGTACATCTTGGTACTACCTGGATGAACAGAGAATCTCGACTGGTGTGCTTCTTCAAGGAGTTCTCTTCGGAGTTCTTCATTCCTTGGAACCACAATTCTCTCTTGGAACATCAAAACACCATCAATCCCTTGCCGAAAACGAGTGGATTGGCCTTGATTCATTCTGTTTAAAATTTTTAATACAAATGAATCTTGCTTTTGTGCTTCCTTGATTTTCTCTACCAACAAGGATTGCAACTGCAAAACGCTCAACCGAGCAGTATCTCGAGAGGATATTACCTCTATCTCTAAGGCTTCAAACTGCCTTAGCAACTCCTCTTGTTGGGTAATCAAGGTTGCAACCACTGTATTCATCTTTCGGCTAAGAGCGTCTGCCACAACATTGGCCTTCCCTGGATGATACTGAATTCAAACATCATAATCTTTCAGTAACTCCAGCCATCTTCGTTGCCGAAGATTTAATTCCTTCTGGGAGAATATGTACTTTAAACTCTTATGGTCTGTAAATATCTCTGTTCTTTCACCATATAAGTAGTGACGCCAAATCTTTAAGGCGAACACTACTGCAGCCAACTCTAAATCATGGGTAGGGTAATTCTGCTCACTTGGCTTCAACTGCCTTGAAGCATAGGCTATTACCCTCCCTTGCTGCATAAGTACACATCCCAGACCATTCCTGGAGGCATCACTATACACCACAAACTCTTTCCCACTTACCGGTAGGGTCAAAACCGGTGCCGTGGTTAAACGGTTCTTTGACTCTTGAAAACTTTCCTCACAGTCCTCTGTCCAAATAAATTTGGCATTTTTGCGGGTTAATCGCGTTAACGGCACCGCAATTGAGGAAAAGTTCTCCACAAACCGTCGGTAATAGCCTGCCAATCCCAGGAAACTTCTTATCTCGGTAACTGTGGTCGGCCTCTCCCAAGACACCACAGCCTTAATCTTTTCTGGATCAACAGAAACTCCTTTGCCATTGATCACATGTCCAAGAAAAGCAACACTTTCTAGCCAAAACTCACACTTTTTGAGTTTGGCATAAAGTTTCTTTTCCCTAAGGACTTGCAATACTTCTCTCAGCTGCTGCTCATGCTCTTCACGTCCCTTGGAAAATACCAAGATATCATCGATGAATACCACCACACACCGATCTAAGAACTGTTGAAACACTCTGTTCATTAGATCCATAAATGCAGCAGGGGCATTGGTCAACCCGAATGGCATCACCAAGAACTCAAAGTGACCATACCGAGTGCGAAAAGCTGTCTTTGGTATGTCCTCTTCTCTAACTCTCAATTGGTGGTACCCTGACCTCAAGTCTATCTTTGAGAAGACAGATGCCCCTTGTAGTTGGTCAAACAAATCATCGATGCGTGGAAGAGGATATTTATTCTTAATCGTCACCTTGTTTATTTCTCGGTAGTCAATGCATAGTTGCATACTACCGTCCTTCTTTTTAACAAAGAGCACAGGTGCTCCCCAAGGTGATGAACTTGGACGAATAAATCCCAAATCCACTAACTCTTGCAGCTGCTCTTTCAACTCTTTAAGTTCTGCTGGCGCCATGCGATATGGGACTCTTGAGATTGGACTGGTTCCCGAAATTAGATTGATCTCAAAATCAATCTCTCATGCAGGTGGTAACCCTGGTAATTCCTCTGGAAAAACATCAGGAAATTCTCTGACTACCGGGACATCCTCCAGTTTTACTTCAACCTCATTCGTCGTCATGGCCGCCACAAAGAACCCATAACATCCTTGCCTGAGTTTCCTCAAGGCTTGCATCGCTGTGATCAAATGTGGCACTTTTCGTCGGTTTCCTTCAAATAAAACCGTCTGATTGGGTATGCCAATTGTAATCTTCCATGTCTGCGGACTAATATGTGCTACCCACTTGGTCATCCAATCCCATCCCAGAATTACATACAGGTCTCTCATGGGCATCACTACCAAGTCAGCTGGTATCACTAGTCCTTTGATGTCCATAGGACATGCATAACATGCACTCCTCACGGAAAGACTACCTCCCATTGGTGATGTGATAATTAACTCTTCCACCAATGGCCTCGTTGGTATGTTATTCTCTTTGACAAACTCAGATGCAATAAATGACAAATCAGCACCAGTATCAAATAAAGTTCTGGCATAGATATTGTAAACCTTTACAATACCTGTAATTCTGTCTGTTGGTATCTGAGCTTGTCCCGGGTGTAGTGCAAAAACATTTGCCGGCTGTCTTGCCCCATGGTTTTGCACATTCTGTTGTCGCCCCACTGGTCTCCCCGCTTGCCTATTCTGATTTTGAGCTTGTTGGGGATTTGGTGCTCCAGTGGCAGTACAGAATTTTGACACATGCCCCGGCATTTTACAACGAAAACATACCACTCCTACCGGACAACTCTCTGGTGAATGTCCAGTCTCTCCGCACTTGTGACAAGTGCCAGGCGGAAGGCGACACTGTCCCTGGTGGAACCAGTTACATCGCTTACACCTCTTTTTCCGCCCATTCGTCTTATAAGATCCTTTGCTCTTAGACCCTTGACCTGATGAGGCCCCAGATGTCTGCATTGGCTTTTTATTTGAAGTTCCTCCTTCAATAGATTCCCCCGATCTCTTCTTTACAAACATCTTACTGAGCTGAGCTATTGTTTTCTCAGCCCACATTGCTCGATCCACTGCCTTGCCATATGTGTCGCATAGCTCGGCCATCACCATGTCTCGAATGCTTTCATTGAGACCATTTTGGAATCTTCGTATTCGAGCATCGTCATCTTCCACTAGATTAGGGGCGAATCGTATCAAGGATGAAAACTTTGTTTCATAATCAGCCACAGACATCTCCTCTTGTTTTAACTCTGCAAACTCTCGAGCTTTGGTGATCCAAACAGTTGGTGGAAAAAACTTCTCATAGAAGGCATCCGAGAATCTTTTCCACATAATTTCTTCCTTCTTGCTCTCAAAGATTCTCTTTTGTGTTTGCCACCAACGGTAAGCATCTCCATCCAACTTGAATGCAGCAAATAACACCTTCTGTCGATCCGAACATTCAAGGAACTCCAATATTTTGTTGATATCCAGTAACCAATTCTCAGCTGCCGTGCTATCACCTCCTGAAAAAGAAGGAGGATGCTGCTGATGGAAAGCACTAGCATCCTTCCTATCTCTTTCCTCTCTAGCACGGTAGTCTCTGGAGGGCACAGTGGTGGGTTGGGATTCAGCGGTTTGCTCTCCCACCCTTGGTCGAAAACCACTAATGTGATCTTGACCTTCTTCGCCAGCTCTTTCCTCTTGCCCCATCATATTTGGTTGTTTTCTCTGGCTTACAACTCGTCTTCTCTGTTGGTTTGTGGTCGCAGCTTGATCACAACCAACTAAAGTAGTTCCTTCTTGATGAAGATTTTCATCAATTTTATCTAATCGGGCTAAAATCCTCTCAACAAAGCTTTCGAATCGAGCCTCATGCTGCGTCATACGCTCATGAATTGTTGGTCTCCTCCCAGGATTCTGGTTGGTACCAACTGTCCCTTCAGA
The DNA here is from genome assembly GCA_030490835.1 of Annona cherimola. Lineage (NCBI taxonomy): Eukaryota > Viridiplantae > Streptophyta > Magnoliopsida > Magnoliales > Annonaceae > Annona > Annona cherimola. Next base: position 133,127 of record JASFXW010000083.1, on the reverse strand, counting down.
CCTCTGAGGGGACCTCGAGCCTTCATCAAGTGGTATAAAAACTCCTTGGTTTGCCCTCTGAGATGGTTCTCCTTGGGGTGGGTGCACTCCGTGGCTTAACCTTGGAATAACTCCTGCTTGGGATGTACCCGCTTCGGATATAACAACAGTTGATGGATTAACTCCCTGACCCTGCCATTGCATTAGGTTAGGTCGTGGAGGATTCCCATGAGAGGCCATGTCTGAAAAGAAATGTAACATTTAAACTCAAGGAAACATCTTAAGTTCACACATAGCCAAACAAATTATATCCATCCACATAAAAGAACAATCCATCATAATTAAATTTTATTATCCACTGCAAGTTTATTACATCTCAGAAACTTCAAAAGAAAATAACTCAATTTAATCATCTCTTTTCCTCTGTCCCTTCATTGGACACTCTTTAGCCCGATGCCCAGGGGCCCTGCAAATATTGCAAGCAATCTCATGAGGGCAGTCCCTTGCCTGATGTCCAGGCTGCATACATCTGAAACAAGTGTTTGGCGGAAGCACACACTTTCCTCCATGCCTAAACTTGCACTTAGCTCATGGTAATAGCTTCCCCAAACTAGGCGGAACTTTCTCAGATGTAGGCTCTCTTGAGGGTATGGCATGTGTCGGTGAAGGAGATGGTTGGAGGGGCACATTTGGAACAGGCATCTGTTGAGTTGGAGGACTTGGCTTTGGGATAGACGAGCTAGACCCACAATAGGTCTCATATGGTTCCTTCGGCCCCTCTTTGTCAGTTGACTTGAAATTATCATCCGACTCATCATAGGCCTTAGGCATCTTGCTCGCCATTTGCTTATACCGCTTCCTAGGAACAGGTTGCGGGATAGTTGCCTCCTTCCTCACTTGCTCCATCATCTCAGGGAAAACATCAGCAGGCCTCTTAGGAGGGGATGTTTGAGTCTCTGCAGGTTGTTTTTGAAATGCTGCCAACTTTTCCCTTAGCATGGCCAACTCTGCGTCCTGTGACATCTGTTTCTCTTGCATCTTTAACATCATGGACGCCAAGTTGGATACCACTCCATGGAAGGCTTTAAAGTTTTGACGCATCTCTTGTCGGAAAGCCTCTTGAGCTCGAAGTAGCTCAAATTTAATTGCGTCCTGCGCCAACCTCGACTCTTTTAGATCATCCCTCATCAGGTCCAACTTCTCAGCGTCGGTTGGTGCCTTCTTAGCACGTGTCCGTGCTGCTCCAGGTTCACCATTAGTTGGTGCTTTCCCCTTCTCTGAATCTCTCTCAGGGAAACTCGTTCCAAATGTCATCTCTCTGCTCATGAAAATAGTGGACGTCAGTTTAATCACTATTTTCGACATCATAGGAAAAGAGAAATTAAAATTACTCTTAACATGTTTCCATGTTCTCTGGTTTATTCGTCTCTATGCATGGAAATTCGCTCTGATACCATCTGTAACGGCCTGAACTAAAAATCAAGGCTTTTGCCTAAATTTTCGGTCCAAGTCATTTTAAAACTCCAGGATCTTTCCACGCGACGATTAAACCATCTCATTTAGGTAAGAAATAAACTTGCATTATTACATCCAAGTCCATAGAGTTATTACAAACATGCCCACTTCAATAAATTCTTTACATCCAAGTCAAGCCACTCATTACATAGAAAGAAATAAATAAAAAGATTTATTCATTAGCACGCCACCACCATCTCATTGGCCACCATCCACGGGATCATCTGAGAGTCAAAGGAAAAAGGGGTAAGTTCACAAGAACTTAGTAAGTAGGATTATGCCCTGCAATTAAGATCATAAGAACACATCATCTTCACTCAATTGCTCAACTTTTAGAGTCTTTAAAACATCTTATATGTCATCATCTCTTCCTAGAAGTACTCAACTTAAAATTTGGGGACTACCCTAAGGATTTAAGACCTTAAATCCTTTAAGATACTCCTCTATCCCCAAAACTCAAACTTTTAGGCATCATTTGGCTAATCTAGCCCTTCCATTGAACACAGAAGGTCCAAATCCATAGGAAATGACCCCTGGATCACTCAAATCGGACCTCTAGAGCTCAATTTACATCAATTTGAAGATGGACGCACCAAACGGTGCCACGTGTCCCTCGCCGCCGGCGACTTGGGCTCGCCGCCGGTGACTCTTGCCCGACTGGGCTTCCTGGTGGGCTGCGCTCTGGGCTTTACTGCCTGGGCTTCTACCTGGATATCATCTCTGGGCTTAAGCTATGGGTTGACCCACTGGATCCTCCTTCTGAGGCCCATCGCAACAGTTGGGCTCGTCCGCAGCTGGGCTCAGCTTGGATCCAGCCCACTCTCTGAAGCCCATACCACCTTCTGAAAATTTACAGATTCCCCTACTGTCTTCTGATTTTACAGAAACTCCTTGACAGCTTATGATTTTCAGAAAAACCATTAGGCAGATTTGTAAAATATCCAAAAACTCGAAAATAGGCAGTAACATCCATTTTTTCCATCTGTCCATTTATACAAGATATATATAATAACTTTTTAATATTATTTTCGTATATATATCTCCTTTAAACATCTTAAATGCATTAAAATGCATTAAAAATTCATCTCATCAATAATTTGGCTAACATATTTAATTTTAGGCCATCCAAGCATAATATAACGTACATAATTTTACTCATTAATTTATTTTACTCAAAATAAATTATAATTATGCCATTATGCTTTCCATCTTGCCCAAAATTACCTTTATGTTATACATCCTCAAAATTATTGATAAATCCTCGCATAATTAATTTAATGTAAATAATACATTTCTCAAATAATTATGTGGCATCCATTCCGCTGCAATTAAGCATATAATATCTCATATCATCCCAGCATGATTAATGGCTAAAAAAATCACATATTAGTAAAACTACTAAATAATTATGTGATAAATCCTCATTAAATCACGCCATAATTAAAGGCTAAAAAGGCAAAATCCCCCTTACCTTAAAGAAGAAAATGAAATGGATTGCTTGAACGGGTTGGATCGGCCTTTTCCTTTCTCCTGCGGCAGCGTTCCTCCTCTTTCCTCTGGTATGCCTTTATTGAGTACCCAAGTCGTTTATTTATAGCTCACCTGAGGATTCACTGGAGGATTTTCCGCTCGAAATCCGATTTCAATTCAAATTTGAATTTCCGATCGCAATCCGATCTCAAATCCACTTCAAATTGTAATTTCAAGATCCCTGATCGCAATCCAATCTTAAATCAAATTTTAAATTCGAATTTCAAACTGGTGAGGCTCACAAAGCCCAAAAAGGCAAAATACATCATTTATACACTCATGGGATTCGAACTCGAGACCTCCTCTACCAAAGACCAACACCTTAACCACTTAAGCACATTGGGTCGTTGAGTTAAATACTCGCAATATTTTATATAACTCAACCCATCATTCTAAGTGGGCTTATTTGGGTCTAGCCCAATAACCTTCCACTTATTCTTGGCCCATTGCTTGGTCATATGGTCAATGGTCAGGATGCCACGTCAGTGGACACATCATCAGTTGAATAGTCAACTCATAAAATTTTTCCTAATTATTACAATTTCAATACGCATATAAACAAGGAATGGCCATCCTTAAACACTTTGTAACGAAAACCAAAATCATTTAGAAAGCTGCTTGCTTACCTGAAGTTTTTAGCTTTCCGTCACCACTTTCTCTTTGCCTTTGCCTACACAAAAATGATATGATTTTTCATACATTTCCTTTTTCTCATATTTCATTTAGTTTTCCAACCCATTTCATATACGTCCATTATTCATTTGACTTCATAAGTCCTCATACACATATATAGCTTATTTTGCACACATTAGCACATTTTATACACATTCGGCTATCATACAACATAGCATGTACATATAACCCTAAAATTAGGGTATCCATTTCAATATTATAAAATTCATTCCATACACATCATTTATAGCTTCATTAAGCTTACTTTGCCATTTTTCCCATTTTTCCAAAACACACATATGGGTGTTTCTTCTACGTACATAGCATTACCTTAGCTTCATAAATCAAGTCCAAAATTTTGGATTAATATCATATCATTTCAAACAGATCCATAAACATAGAATTTATCTCATTTTCATGCATTTTTGCATAAAATTATTTTTCATAAGTCATTCATCACCCGTTTACCGTTATCCCTTCATATAAACTCATTTAGCACTTAAACACAATGCATTTCATAAAATTTTCTAACTCAGAAATTTAATCCATTTTTCAGCGGTTTAATTAACCTTAATTAACACTGCATTAAAGGTATCTTTATGGGATATAAATCCATTCACCCATAGGTTTCCAAAACAGCAAGTTTAGAACCCGTTTTTCACCCGTTTCACGCGTCTTTCGATACTTAACCCTATGCAGTCATATAATTCCGAATTTCCAGCAATAAAATCTATTTTTCCTCATCCAAATTTAGGAATTTAACACATAATTAACATCCATGCATTATCATTTCTCAAAACAGCAAGTTACCCTCACGTTTTGAGACCCGTTTCACGTCGGTTTGACGTTTCTTCATAAAATTCATAAATATCAGATTTAGGGTTTATTTTTCCCAAATATTTTGGGCATCTATAATACCTTAAATCTAGGGTATTTTACCCTATATAACATACATAAAACATGCAAGTCCATTCCCATAACATATTAAGCATATAAACGTAGGAATTAGGTCCAAATCGACAGTTTGCATTCCATAACTTTAAAATTTCATCACTTAAGCGTAAACCCTCATATATTTGTCATAAATACATGATTCATAGCTTAATCAAAACATCAAACCAAAACGGCAACTTGTCTTGGAGATTTAGGGTTTAACAACTTGGATTTTTCATCCCTTATGCATGCATAACTCCATTTTCATTAACTTTAACTTAAAAATTCATGCTTAAAACTTAATACCCATTCCATATTCATGCAAAGGAATGTTAAAAATATCATTTTACATATTCTTTAAGTATGATTTTCATTTCCAAGTTTTGAGTTTAAGAACTCAAGTTAAACAACCCCAAAATCAACACATACTTACTTGGATTTGTAGCAAATCAAATCTTAGCAACTTGAAGTAATTTCTTCTTCAAATTTCCTTCCTTTTTCCCTTGCTTTTCTCCCCTATTTCCTTGGGAAAATTCGTGAGTTGCTGCTGGTTCCCTTGGACGTTTTCAGCACTTAGAAAATTTTCCACAATTCATCTCAACTCAATGTGCAAGGGCTTATACATGTTGCTGGAATTTTTCCAGCACTGGGGCCCACTTGTGCTGCAATTCCATGCCTATTCAATGCTCCCTTATCTATCATATGAGGTGGGTGAATTTGGGCCAAGTAAAATGCATTTTTACATTTTACAAAAATCACAAAAATCTGCATCACTTGACCGTAATCTGCATAGCCATTTCACGCCCAAATCTGTCCAGATTTTTGCATCCCATTTTTCATTTTTATTTCATGTAAAAACATGGGTAATTTATGCTCCTAATCACCTTTTAATTCCTCCATAAATTTGGTGTTAATAAAAATTAATAAAATGGCTAAAACTGCCACTTTTCTATACATTATTCCACCCACCATGCTGTCCACGTTTTCAGCAGTATATACTTGCCTTTTTCCATTTTTTAATTGCTGAAAATATCCATTATTGAATGAAAATATCATGTACTTACATCCCTGCAACATTTAGGCATTTTTGAAAAATAAAAAAAATCAAAAATGGCCACCCAGCAGCCCTTGGACGTCCCCTCCTTGCCACCTTGGCTACCCTCATGTAGCTTCATGATTTCATGCATTAAATGGATGGATAATTTATGGAATTATGCATTTTATTTAAATTCATAAATTCCCTAAAAAATTCCTGCAATGGACACCTCATAACTCATTTAATTCCATGCCATCATGTCATGCACCTTTGCATTTATGATATAGTACTCTCTTGGAGCATAAGTCAAACATAGCCACCTTTTTCTATGCAGGAACTTTCCCAACATGTCATGCTTAATCCAAGCCATCCAAAATAAGCATCTCACCATTCCATTCAACCATTTCAAATTTCAACTCAATCCGAGTTTTCTAGCTCCCGATATAGCCGTTTAAAGTTAACGGTTGAAATGAGCATATACTTAAAAATTCATAATTCTCATTTCATTAAGAATTTTCATAATATTTTCATTCCATAATACCAAGCCCAACATTAACAATTTCCATTTCAAATTTCACTTGAATCCGCCTTATAGGCGTTGAGTTATGAATTTTTCAATATTTTCCATCAAACTTGTCAATTTCCACATTAATTCCCATAATTCATTTTAAATAATGGAAAATGATTTATCATGATATTCTTGCACATTTAAATCACAAATAATTCATTCTAAACCCATGGTCTCATTTAGGCTCAAAATATTTAATCACATAATTAATGCTAACCCATAACCCTAATTGCCATAATTAGCAAAAATCACATAATGCCTTCATAATTCCATAATTCACAAATAATCATCATATACACGTTTAATACATACATATGGGTCCTACATGGGTTAGGGTTTCACATAGTTGCTAAAAAAATATGTAAAAATAAGGATAGGTGGATAACTAATATGTATTTAAAAAATAATCCTGTTAGTCCGGGCTAAACAAATATCCCAGTTAGCCCATCTCAAAAAACTCATTTACAATAATTTTTATTTTTTTCATATGCTTGTTTATCTAAATGTATTTAACATAAAAATCAAGTTTTACCTATGTTTATATATATTTTTTAGATTTCTAATATGTATTTTAAAAATCTAAAAAAATATATAGATATATCCGAAAATGGTAAAACTTGATTTATATGTTAAATAAACTTAGATAAACAAGTGTATAAAAAAAGTTATTATAAACGAGATTTTTAAAATGAACTAAGTGAGACAAATACTTAGCCCATTAGCTCATTTTATTTTTTAAATTAGACATTATGTTAGACAAGATCACAGTACAGTCGGTTCACATCCTTGACCTCTCGTCCCGGGTTCAACTCTTAAGGGAAGCATTTTGTCTTGCTTTTTTTAGAAGCATTGTTTCCTGCAAATTCATATTTAGGTATAATTTGTTAAGAAAATAATTTATTTGGAGACGATTGAGTTGTAAAGAAATCTTCTACGTTTCCAAATGGAAAAATAAAAATTAGGACATTATGAAACGTGTGATTTTTATTATTCTCACTTTCACATCTTATTAAATTATTTCATTCTCATGAAAAGTTTATTATTATTATTATTATTATTATTACTATTATTATTTCTCCAACATATCACCGGTGCTTTTGGGAACAAAAAAGTAAATTCTTTTGTATAAATTTTAAATATATTTTTATATAACTATCTTATTTTATAACTATTTCTTCATATTATTATCTACAAGTTACAACTGTCATATCAATTTCAGTATAATTTTGGTAAAACACTCGGAAAATGAGGGAAGGGAAACACATTTTCTCATTTACTTTAATCATTTTAAGTATTTTATATTTTTAATTTTCATCATTTATTTCAAATTTTTGTATAATTATTTTATTTATTTCCATTTTATCTTTATCGCATTACATTATTTTCACACTCTTCTAAAATATCTTACTTTCATTTTTCATCTTACCAAACATGTATTTATTTTTTTATGAAGAACACACATTGAATTATATTTACTGCATTTTTTGATACAAGGAAAAAATTTTAATATAAAAATTTTTACTCACATCTTCTTATGCAGTTATCTTACTTTTCTATCATTTTTATACACTACCTATGTGACTAATCTATCTATTTTAACATTATTCTCTTTACTCTCTATCATTATTTTTATTATATCATATAATTTTCTAGCAATCTAAAAATTTTTACATCAAACATTTTTTTTCTTAAAATTTTATCACTTCTCCAATACACCCTTACTTTACTTCAAGCCCTTATTAGTTTTAAAAAATCATTGCCCTTGTTGCGTCATATTATTGTTTTATCTATTTCAAAATATCTTCATGGGTTATAAAACAAACCACCAATAGCATAAATAAAAAAAAGTTTGACAACAGATGGAATGGGCAATGAAAATACAATCCTTGGATGAATAATAATCATCACTTTGAAATAAGTTAGTTACGCATCCTTCAACAAGATAATTTTACCATCTATTTTACTTATTTCCGTCTCAAGTTATTAAAGCTATTGTTTGTTTATTCCTACGCATAATCATATTTATTTTCACCCCAGAACAAAAGCTATTAGCGTTAATAATATGACATTATTATATAATGATTCCAAAGGAATCAAGAGGTTGAATGAGATGTATATGGAATATTTTTTTATTCTATGTTGTGAATTTTTACATTTATAATAGAAATTATTTTATTTTTAATGTAGAATTTTTATATAATTATTTTATTTATTTTCATTTTACTTTTATCATATTACATTATTTTCACCCTCTTCTAAAATATCTGACTTTTATTTTTCATCTTACCAAACACATATTTTTTTTATGAAGAACACACATCGAATTTTATTTACGGCATTTTTTGATACAAGGAAAAATTTTTAATATAAAAATTTTTACTCTCCGCAATCATACTATTTTTAATTAATTTTTCACATCTTTTTATGCAGTTATCTTACTTTTCAATCATTTTTATACATTATCTATGTGACTAATCTATCTATTTTAACATTATTCTCTTTACTTTTCATCATTATTTTTATTATATTATATAATTTTCTAGCAATCTAAAAATTTTTACATCAAACATTTTTTATCTAAAAATTTTATCACTTCTCCAATGCACCCTTACTTTACTTCAAGCCCTTATTAGTTTTAAAAAATCGTTGCCCTTGTTGCTTCATATTATTATTTTACCTATTTTAAAATATCTTCGTGGGTTATAAAAAATGTGCATAAATAGAAAAAAAATCTGACAATAGATGGAAAGGGCAATGAAAATACAATCCCCGGATGAATAATAATCATCACTTTGAAATAAGTTAGTTACGCATGGTTCAACAAGATAATTTAAAAAAAAAATTTGACTTATTTCCATCTCAAGTTGTTAAAGCTATTGTTTGTTTATTCCTCCAAAACAAAAGCTATTAGCGTTAATAATATGATATTATTATATAAAGGAATTAGGAGGTTGAATGAGATGTATATGGGACATTTTTTTATTCTATGTTGTGAATTGTTACATTTATAATAGAAATTATTTTATTTTTAATATATATGATTACATTTTCATATTATCTCTCTATTTAGTTTAAGCCCCTTCATTCATAACAAACCCTTAAAAATGCAAGTCTGTAAATAGATAAAAATTTTAAATTTTAAAAAGTAATTTGGTTAGCAAGTTTATTGTTATTATTATTACTATTATGATTATTAGATAAAAAAATTTAATTTTAAAAAGTAATTTGGTTAGTAAGTTTATTATTATTATTACTATTATGATTATTATTCGGACTTTTCCATATATATTTACTATGCTTAACTCTAAACTCAAATATACTTATAATACCTTTAAAATTTTCAAATATATATACTATGTTTGGATCTAACCCTCAAACACCAAATCCATTGTGGACAGTTGTTTAAATTTTTATAAATGTCCTCAGCACAAGATAAGTGACTTTTTTCAAATATATCTTTTACCGTGTAACCTTAATTTGAAAAATATACCTATGGTATTTTTCAAAATTATAAATATACTTGTTATGTTTGCGTTTAATCAAAAAATAATCGCTTCATCATTAAATTATATTATCTAGTAAATGAAATTGCCAACATGCTCTTAAGCTATATTGAAAAAGTTGAATGTCTTGCATCTTTCTGTGCCCCTTGCCAAATTTGAACCTTAAGTTATCGAAATTCTTTAATACATTTGATCATTCGGTAGTCAGTCAATACAACAACAATAATTTGATTACAAACTTCTTTTCCAACAACTATGGCTGCAGATGTAACGGACCCCACTCGTATATTCCAACAATCAATGACACTATATCAAATGCACAATTACACAACAGTTAGTGATCAACCATGTAGGGTGTTCAACTCTTTCAATTCATTCGTGACCATATTCGTAATTTCATATATTGGTAGATTGTATTTAGTAACAATATGATAATGTTTAAAACTAGATGCAAATATACTATGTATATTTAATGCTTTAGAAATGTGACGGGCATGTTTAGTATTAAAGTCAAATATGGCGAATTTGTTTGTAGAAAGCTTTTTATTATATTCCAACCCCGTTTTGAGCATTTATAAAAGCTAACCAACTGTTTGTGAGGAAATAGAAGTCTTCAAATTTAAAATATCATGGGAAAATTTTTTTTTCAAGTTACATGTAATTTCATATATTAGTAGGTAGTATATAGTAATAATATGTGCATTTTTGAAATTAAATACAAAAGTAATATATATTTAGAATTTTAGAAATATCATTGGCATATTTAGGATTAAAGTCAAATGTAGTGAATATATTCGTAAAAAGCTTTTTATTATATTCCAACGGCGTCTTGAGCATTTACAAAATTTGTCCAACTGTTTGTGAGGAAATGGACGCTTTCAAATTTAGAAATAAGGTAAATTTCAAATATACATAATACATTTGTCTTTAATTGTAGATATATTCACTAAGTTTGAGAATTTTCATACATACCCATTAAGTATAAGTAAAATTTTGTCTATAAAAATGAAGTTGAAATTTTGATGAAAATTTTCAAAGTTAGTAATGTAATATGATAAAAATAATGATTAAAACTAAAGAGTTTAAGGTTGAAATAAATATAAAATGCATATCAAAAGATATGAAAAAAAACTGTAAAGTAGATAAGTTGAATAAAAAATTAGTGAAACTCTAAAATGTCATTTAACTCTAAATCGACTTGCTTTCAACCCATTTACAATATGTATCGAATATGGGGTTTTAATGATCATTATCAACCCGTTAACCTGATCGTCCAACTCATTTATTAATGCGTTTGGGTCGGGAATTTTGAATAAATATGTTATGATCCGCTAACTTATTTAACTATTTAATTAAATAAATGGACTAGGATTGAGATTTTATAATCTGTCAATTCATTTAACTCACTCAACTAATTTAAGTCGTTTACTCCATTAAAGTTATATATCTATAAAATAATATTTTATAAAATCATTTATTAACATAGAAATAATATTTTAGACTATTAAAAATATAATTTTAAAATTGATATTTAATAGTAAATTATTTTATTAAATTTATTTTATATATTTATAAATGAGGTCAATGCGCATTAATACTAAATAAGCGAATGAATTTCAGAATACTATAAACAATGCTAAATATGATAAATGGAATAAGTTTTTAGTCAATCACTAAATATTTAAATTGTAAAAAATTATATAGAAAAAGGATTTCGGGGAAGCATTTCCATTTAAATATAATTATAAAATTGGGAGTACAATATAAATAGGTTGACCAGTCAACTTTTCTGTCCAACTCGATTTGGTAAAGAAAAAAAATCCTCTTATCTATTTAGCGATATATTTAACCCATTTATTTTAAAAAATGTTCACGGATAGAAAATCACCAACCTATTAAGTCATACAATGATTTGTTTGATCTAGCCAACTCACTAACAATATATAAACTTAAATCTCAATGTTTACATTTTTTATATTGATGTATAAAGTGTAATTGTGGTTTATGTGATGTCCATTAAAACATTGAAATTAGACTACCTTTGCAAAAAATTTTATGTTTATGAGGTTTATTTTTAAGATATTAATATTTTTTTATAAACAAGCTACTAGAATTAATACTTAGAGTAATCTTAGGGCATGTCTATTTTTTTAAAAAAATTGAAATTAAAATTTTTTGCCCTCCATAACTATTATATTTTAAAATTATTTGTTCACTTCTTTTTATACAACTATCCTAATTTTTAATTATTTTTACACAACTACGCATAAAACTAATCTATCTATTTTAACTTTATCTTCTTTACAAATCATCAATATCTTTATTATCTCGTATTATTTTCTACTAATTCAAAATTTTTTATACCAAAACCTTTTAATCCAAAAGTTTTATCACTGTCCAAACACCCCCTAATTTCGAATGCCATTTCTAGCATTTTTTAATTCTAAAAAATTTTCAAATGCAAATCATTTATCATGCTTATTCATGTGCATTTGTTTATGGTTTCATGGTACCTTGGTGGTTAGTGTCGTTGCTTCCTTGTGAGCAGAAGCAGATTTGATCTAACCTATGCGAGGGTGATTATTTGTTCTCCTCCAATGAGTGAAGGTGGTTATTTTTTATTTCCCTCTGTAAGTGGGGGTATTTTCCATAAAAAGTTTTCTATAGTGTGAAGGTTGTGAAAGTGTCTGATAGTAATATTAGTTATCTCAATATATAAAATATTAATTAAAAAAATATATACACATTATAAAACTTTTATAGATAATGATTTAGTATTTACTATAAGCATGGAGGCTTCATGATTTTTAATCTTAAAATAACTTTTAAAAATGTCGACCTTTTATTATATTTATCCTTACTTATGTTGTAAACTTTTATAGATTATACTTGTACTCTACATTTTTAAAAATTTTAATAGTTGACATAATTTCTGAATGAAAGTTTTTTAAGCATGACACAAGAAGATATATCAATGCTATAAATGGTTTAGATTTAAAAATACATATTTTACAATTAAAAAATCAAAGATAAGCATGAAGCCTATATACTTACAGTAAGTATTAAATTATTACCTAAATTTTTTTAATTATATCACTCATATTGAATGGTCAGGTAATTGACAAAAGTACACACTAGGGGTGAAATAAACGAGACAAATGTCTTAACCTATATTCAGACATTAGACCTCCAACTTATACACAATCTACACATGGGGGTGGGGTTGAGTTTTGCCGATTCGAGGTTCGCCTAACCTTGGCCATACTTTTTAAAAATTCAATTTCACCCTATTTTTATACTGGGTTAGGATAAGGTCAGTTTTACCCTCATTTTTTTAATAGACTCCTGAACAAACTTTTAGTTGTTATCAGACCGATTTCGAGATAGCATGTTGGGTAAAAAAATGCGGGTTAAATAAGATAATTTTAAAAATTTATATATGTATCAAATATAAAGATATATCTATACTAAATTTAAACCTTATATATGTCAATATTTTACTAATTATTAAAAATACATCATTACTAAACACAAAATATGAGAAAATATAGTATAAATTTATTAGAATATGTTAATATACAATTACACATAAGAATTATATATGCGTGAATTTTCTTATTAATTCTTATATTATTTTTTAGATAAATTGATTCTTCTATTATTGATATGGTTAATTATAAAAAAATATGAAATTTTTTGAAAGAAAATATAATAAGATTTAAACATAGGCTTATATTTTTTAATAAATTAATATATGTAGGGCAAGTCGGGACATTTTGGGGTAAGACATAGTTGACCCACCCCGACCCTATTTTCGAATACGAGGCAAAAATTTTGACTTATCCCAATACTGGACAAAAACATGTCAGATCAAAGTCAGGTTACGGGTTAACCCATCCTAATTGCCACCCTTACCAACACATATTCATGTCAACTACTTGATCAACTAAGTTGTGACCATTACCCAACTTTTGTATATTACATATATGTTATACATTTTTCACAAAGTTTAATAGTTAGATATTCACTTTTAAAATGTGTCATTTTTATAAGAAACCTATTTTCGATCAAAATTATTCTAGTAGTATAATGGAAAAATAGTGATCTATGAATACTAGATTGTAGGGAGGTTGGAAATTGGAGGGTTTTGGTGGAAAAACATGTAAATAACAAAAAAAAAAGTAATTAAAAGTGTTTTTTTCATGGGACTAATATGTGTTGGGTAAGTTATGGCTCGTTTGATAAAGCATTTGGAGGACATTAACCACACTTTAATTCGCTGCTTGCGGATTTGGTGATTTCTAAGAATGTTTGGCTGAAACATTAAACAATGATAGGGAATCGCAATCGTGAAAAAATTACGATTCCATATAAGTAGTAATTCCAAGCTTTTTGGTATCATAAAAGCTAATCATAATTAATTTAAATTAAAAGACAAAATTAGTCTTAAATTTTCAATCATTTTTGTTAAGTATCAATTTCACGTAATCAATAGTTGTATTACTTGTTTCCTATTCTCACTCTCCTATTCTTGATTTGAATGATCTTGATTACGAGAAAATTTTCATACATTATGACAATTGAATGCAAAATAATTAAGATAATATAAAATATTAACTAATTAGATACAAAATCAAAACTAGTAGAGCCTCATTAGGTCTACACAATTTTAGATAATTTCACCTAATTCGTGCGATGAAATAATATTATTTTGCATATTTCATAAATTATTATTAAATAAATTCTTTATAAATAGAATAAATACAAGCATAAGACTTTCGCGGTTATTAAGTTTATTCTCTAATTTCTCTTAATGGAATAATTAGATTTAATATAAAATAATGATAAAATACATTTCTAAATCAAATAATTAATAAGGAAATAATCATAAAATACATTTCTAAATAACTAAAGCCTTGTAATAATATTCATAACTGTTATCTCTCAATTTGTATAATTTCTCATATTTTTGTGTAGTTTCTTTCAAATTTTCATGCATTTTCGCATGAATAATAATTTTAATAATTCAAATAAACACCAAACAATAGAAAAAATTTATGAAAATTTTCAAATTCGATCATGAGGTTATTTTATCCATCTAGTAGTATATTCATATCAAAATACATTATGTTAAAATTTTCATACAATATGACAACTAAGTACCAAGTAATTAAGATAATATAAAATTATTAACTAATTAGATCCAAAATCAAACATGTAGTGCCTCATTAGATCTACACAAGTTCAGATAATTTCGCCTAATTTGTGGGAAGAAATAATATTATTTAGCATTTTTTATTATTTATTATTAAATAAATTCATTATAAAAAGAATAAATACGTGAATATGACTTTCGCAATTATTAAGTATTATTCTCTGACTTCTCTTAATAAAATAATTTAATTTAATATGGACATAATGATAAAATACGTTTCTAAATCAAATAATTAATAAGGAAATATTGATAAAATATATTTCTAAATCACTAAAGCCATATAATAATATTCTAAACTGTTATCTCCCATTTTGTATAATTTCTCATATTTTTGTGTGATTTCTTTCAAATTTTCATGCATTTTTACATGAATAATAATTTCAATAATTCAAATGAACACCAAATAGAAGAAGTAATTTATGAAAATTTTCAAAACCTATCATGAGGTTATTTCATCCAACTAGTGGTATTTTCATCTCAAAATATATTATGTCGAAATTTTCATACATTGTGACAATCAAATACCAAATAATTGAGATAATATAAAAATATTAACTAATTATATCCAAAGTCAACACAAGTAGAGCCTTATCAAATCTACACATTTTTAGATAGTTTCACCTAATTCGTGCGATGAAATAATATTATTTTCACATTTCAAGATTTATTATTAAATAAATTCATTATAAATAGAATGAATACAAGAATATGACTTTTGCAGTTATTAAGTATTATTCTCTAATTTCTCTTAATTGAATAATTCGTTTTAATAGGGAAATAATGATAACATACATTTCTAAATTAAATAATTAATAAGGAAATAATCATAAAATACATTTCCGAATTACTAAAGCCTTATAATAATATTCGTAACTGTTATCTCTCAATTTTTATAACTTTTCATATTTTTTTGTGATTTCTTACAAAGTTTCATGCATTTTCGCAATAATAATAACTTCAATAATTCAAATAAACACCAAATAGTTGAAGTAATTAATGAAATTTTTTGAAATTTATCGTGAGGTTATTTTATCCATCTAGTAGTATTTTCATCTCAAAATACATTACGTGGAAATGTTAATACATTATGACAATTAAATACCAAATAATTGAGATAATATAAAATTATTAAATAATTATATATAAAATCAAAACAAGTAGAGCCCCCTCAGCTCTACACAATTTTAGATAGTTTCACCTAACTCGCGCAATGAAATAATATTATTTTGCATATTTCATTATTTATTACTTAAAAAATTCATTATAATTAGAATAAATGCAAGAATATGACTTTAGACGTTATTAAGTTTTATTCTCTAATTTCTCTTTATTGAATAATTCATTTTAATAGGAAAATAATGATAAAATACATTTCTGAATCAAATAATTAATAAGGAAATAATCATAAAATACATTTCTAAATTACTAATTCCGTGTAATAATTTTCTTAATTGTTATCTCTCATTTTGTATAATTTCTCATATTCTTGTGTGATTTCTTTCAAATTTTGATGTATTTGGCAAGAAGAATAACTTCAATAATCCAAATAAATACCAAATAGTAGATATAATTTATGAAAATTTTCCAAATCTATCGTGTGGTTATTTTTTCCTTCTAGTAGTATTCTCATATAAAAGTACATTATGTTAAAATTTTCATACAATATGACAATTAAATACCATATAATTGAAATAATATAAAAGTATTAACTAATTAGGTCCAAAATTGAAACAAGTAGAGACCCATCAAGTCTAAACAATTTTAGATAGTTTCACCTAATTTGTGTGATGAAATAATATTATTTAGCATATTTCATGATTTATGAACAAATAAATACAATAATATGACTTTCGCAGTTATTAAGTATTATTCTCTAATTTCTCTTAATGGAATAATTCGATTTAATATGGACATAATGATAAAATACATTTCTGAATCAAAGAATTAATAAGAAAATAATCATAAAATACTTTTCTAAATTACTAAAGCCATGTATTTAATATTCCTAACTGTTATCACTCATTTTGTATAATTTCTCATATTTTTGTGTGATTTCTTTCAAATTTTTATGCATTTTCGCATGAATAATATTTTCAATAATTCAAATAAACACCAAATAGTAGAAATAATTTATGTAAATTTTCAAATTCTATCATGAGGTTATTTTAACCAGCTAATAGTAGATTCATATCAAATACATTATGTTAAAATTTCATATATTATGACAACTAAGTACCAAATAATTGAAATAATATAAAAGTATTAACTAATTAGATCCAAAATCAAACTCGTAATGCCTCATCAGATCTACATAATTTTAGATAATTTCACCTAATTTGTGGGATGAAATAATATTATTTAGCATATTTCATGATTTATTGCTAAATAAATTCATTATAACAAGAATAAATACATGAATATGACTTTCGCAGTTATTAGGTATTATTCTCTGACTTCTCTTAATGGAATAATTTGATTTAATATGGACATAATGATAAAATATGTTTCTGAATCAAATAATTAATAAGGAAAGAATGATAAAATACATTTCTAAATCACTAAAGCCATGTAATAATATTCCTAACAGTTATCTCTCATTTTGTATAATTTCTCCTATTCGGTTATTGCTGGACTGCCGACGTCCTCTACGCCGAGGCTTATTCATCAAATTTGGAGATCAACAGCGGAGGTGGTTATGCTTTCAATATGAAAAGCTGCCTTTGTTTTGTTATTTGTGTGGCGTGATGGGTCATGCCCACAAGGAATGTCTGAGTTCTTCAATGGACGAGCGGGTGGTTGTGGAGGCTGACATGCCCTACGGGAGCTGGCTAAGGGCAGGGGCATGACCAATGCATATGAGGGATGGGCAGGGGTCTCAATCCCGTGCTGAGCCTTTGAAGTATTTAGGAAGGCAGGGGCTGCGGGGGGAAGAGGGAGGTGGGCAGGTGGTGATGGAGTCGGTTAGTGGCAAGCTGGGAGGGGTAGCTGAGGTGAGTGGGGCCTTGGTTACGGGTGGTGTTTCTGGATGTGTCGTGGCCAACGGAGTTGTTCTGGGGGAGCTACGGGCTTGGGGGCAGCGGAGGGCCTAACTGAAACGCACCTTCAGCCTGCCTTTTCCTCCGGCACTTTCAATTGTGGGATGCAGTATGCAGCGGGATGTGTAAAGGGAAGTGTGGAAATGGGCAGCGGCAGGATGGGGTTGGGCGGAGATGGAAGGAAAATGTGGATGGGGTCTGTAAGCGGGCGTTGTGGGGAGGAAGAGGGGATGGATGAGGACGCGGACGTAGGATGGGAGGTTATAAGGGGGTTGGGGGCGATGGTGAGAAGGAAGTGGGAGAGGATTGGGGGCTATATGATGTGCCGGTGCAGGGTGAGGGAAGGGGAAAAGATGGGGAATCACTTGAAAGACCAAGTCTAGTAGGGGGGAGAATGGGGTGAATGTTGAATCAATGCTCAAGTGCTCCTTTGGTGGCAAGAGTAGATGGAAACGGAAAGCAAGGCTTGGGGTGGATAGGGAGGGGGCCAATTCTATCATCGTTGTGCCTCAGGGTGTGGCCAAAAGGGGGCGGGAGGCGGATGAGGAGGAGTCGGGAAGCCAGCGTAGACGGACAAATGTGAGGGCGATGCCTAATGATGGGGAGGTGGAGGCTGGGGGGATTCCCCAGCCCCACCTCAAGTGATATGGCTGTTTTGGCGTGGAATTGCCGTGGGCTTGGGAACCCACGGGCAATTCATAATCTTTTTTATCTTGTCAGGAGACAAGCACCCAAACTCATTTTTTTGTGCGAGACGAAGTGCAATGCCAAGGAGATGGAGCCGATTAGGCGGAAACTCCGGTTTGACTCGTGTTTTATGGTGGACTCCGTCGCTAGGAGAGGAGGGCTAGCGATTTTTTGGAATAACGACCATCCGGCGTTGGTGCGGAGTTTCTCGGCTCATCACATCGATGTGAACTTTTTGGGTTGGCACTTCTCGGGGTTCTATGGTCACCCCGAAGCTCACCGCCACCACTTTTCTTGGAACATCCTCAACCAATTGGCTGCAGGTGATGACGCTCCATGGATCGTTATGGGAGATTTCAACGAGGTGCTTGGACCGTCGGAATTCATCAGTTTGAGGTCTCGTAACCAAGGCCAAATGGATCTTTTTCGCTCCACTATCGATTTATGCAATTTACAGGACATTTCTTTTACTGGAGCGCCCATGACTTGGAGCAACAATAGGAAGGGCCCTCAAAGAGTGGAGCGAGGCTTGATAGGGGCCTGTCAAATCCTTCATGGTCAAATTTATTCCCTCATGCTCGGGTAGTTCACTTGTCGGCGGCCACATCTGACCACTGTCCAATTCTCCTACTGCTTGAATCCAGGAGGGGCGGTAGGGGGCCGCCTAAGGAATTCAGATATGAGCTCTTCTGGGCTAGAGATGCGGAGGCCACGGGAATCATCCAGAATGTGTGGGAGTTTGAATCTTTTTCTGGGAGCAAATGTGGTAACATGGAAAATCAAGAAGGCGGATATGGAATTACTCAAACGGAACAGATCGAAAAAGGGAAATCTCAGACAGGCTATTAACAGAAAACAGAAAGAGCTTTCGGATTTGAGGGGACTTTGTCCGTCTGATGCTCGTGATGATCAAATGAGGCTTCTCAAGCACCAAATTAACCTTTTGCTAGAAGACGAGGAGCAATTATGGAGTATTCGGGCCAAAACCCACTGGCTTTTGGAGGGTGACAGGAACACGGCCTTCTTCCATCGGATGGCTTCCAATCGAAGACGAGCAAATTCTATTGAGATGCTTCGAGATAATGCAGGCAGATGGGTCAAGGACCAAGACGAGTTGCTGAACATGACTGCCTCCCACTTTTCAAAGATTTATACCTCCTCACGACCACAGAATGCAAACTGGGTCCCTAGTCTCTTTAAACGGAAAATCTTTGAGTCGCAAAGAAGGGCTTTGATTAGACCATTGTGCATGGGCGAAGTGGAAAGCGCGGTGAAAGGGATGTGCCCTTCCAAAGCCCTGGGGCCGGATGGGATGTCTCCGGGATTCTTTCAGAAACACTGGCATATTGTGGGGCAAGACATTTTTCAGTGGTGTAAATCAATCAGGGAGGAGGGTAACCAAGCGCACAGGGAAAGGCATATTCAGAAGGTTAACGATACCACCCTGGTTTTGATCCCGAAGACCAAGGGTGCTCAGGAATTGTCACAGTTTCGGCCAATAAGCTTATGCAATGTCGTCTACAAGATATTGGCAAAGGTTTTAGCCAACAGGCTTAAAGCCATTCTCAATGAGGTCAACGGGGGGGAACAAAGCGCTTTTGTTCCAGGCCGTCTTATAACTGACAACATGTTAGTGGCATATGAGACTATCCATTCTCTTAGGAGACGGAAGGGGGGCAAAAGACGTGAGGTGGCTATCAAGCTCGATATGTCCAAGGCATATGACTGGGTTGAGTGGATATTCTTGGAACAGATCATGGGGGCTATGAACTTCTGTCCACTGTGGGTCCAATGGATCATGAGCTGTGTATCGACCGTCAGTTATCGGGTTAAGGTTAATGGCTTCAAATCTAGGACCTTCCAACCTCAGCGGGGGTTACGGCAGGGGGATCCGCTATCCCCTTACCTTTTCCTTCTCTGTGCGGAGGGGTTGTCAGTGCTTATCTCTTCAGCGTCAGCCACTGGCTCACTGCATGGTATTAGATTGAACCCACGGGGACCTCAGCTCACTCATTTATTATTCGCAGATGATGCCCTTATATTTCTTAGAGCGGAAGACGGCGACATCAGTCAATTTTTGGAAATAATCAGGATTTAATCGGCTTCATCCGGACAGATGATCAATGTGGATAAAATATCTTTGTTCTTCAGTTCTAACATGGAAAGGCACGAAATGGAGGCGCTTTCTCATCGTCTTGGGTCATCGGGGCAGATTGTTGACCGTTATCTTGGCCTTCCGGCTTGGCTTGGGAGATCAAAGGGGGGACTTTTCAAGGGCATTACAGAACGGATCTGGCAGAAAATACAGGGGTGGAAGGGGCGTATGCTGTCATTGGGAGGGAAAGAGGTCCTAATCAAGGCTGTAGCACAGGCGATCCCGTCCTATGCCATGTGTATTTTTTTGTTGCCTCAGTCTTTCTGTCAGGGTATCAATAGGATGCTGAGCAAATTCTGGTGGGGGGAAAGAGGGGATAAGCGCAAGATGAGCTGGGTGGCATGGAAGGACATGTGTAAGTCGAAGTTTGCGGGAGGAATGAGATTTCGTGATCTCAAAGCATTCAATGTTGCCCTTCTTGCCAAACAAGTATGGAGATTGTCCAATTGCAATTCATCTTTTTGCTACAGAGTTCTAAAAGCCAAATACTTCCCCAATACTGATATTTGGAGCTGCAAGTCGAGATCGTCTGACTCGTTCACTTGGCGAAGCATCCTAAAAGCGCGGGATGTCGTTCAATCGGGGTGCGAATGGAGGATTGGGGACGGCAAGAGGGTTCGTTTTTTCTCTGACTCTTGGCTTGGCGTGAAGGTAGATAAGGTTGGTCCTCTTCCTCTGACCATCCCGGACGATGTGTTGGTTTGCCATTTCATTGATGAAGAGTCCAAAGGATGGAACAAGGATAAAGTAATCGCAGCCGCGGGGGAGGGGGTGGCAAATTGTTTGCCAAGTCCCTCTTCCCCGTCACCCTGAACCGGATTCTATTTTCTGGAAGCACGAGGCAAATGGACTGTTCTTTGTTAAATCCGCTCACAGATGGCTAAGGGAGGAAACTGCAGATCCCTCTGTTTCTAGATGTTGTCGTGCCATTTGGAGGACAAAACTGCCGAGCAAGGTTCTGATCTTTGGGTGGCGCCTTTTCAGGAATGCTCTTCCTACTTGTTATAATTTGTTTCGCAGGGGCATTGATGTGGATCCCACTTGTGGGTTTTGTTCTCGGGGACTTGAGGACGCTGACCATCTATTCTTGGACTGTGCTTGTGTCGCTCGGTTTGCGCAGCAAGTGATGCCTCATCGGCCTCCGACGGCCTCAGTACAGGGAACTATATCCCTCCTCGCACTCAACGACAATAGTGAAGTGTTGCGATTGTTTATTGTGTATTGCTGGAGGTTATGGTTTTTGCGGAATAAATATTGGGCCGAAGGGATTCAGCCAGTGTTTACGGATCTGCTGCGCTGGTATAGGGACTATATCGAGAGTGCCAGACGGATTCTGCTCCTCGATAAGATGGGTGCATTGGACGCTCCTCTCGTTCCTAGATGGACCAGACCACCGGAAGGGGTTTTTAAGATGAATGTGGATGCCAGATGCTTAATGGACAGGGTGTTGGAAATATGTGGAAAACTAACTAAATCTATGTTTTGATGATTAAACGAATCAATTCGAGTAAGTCTTGGCTACTAACAAGTTTGTGGAAATGTTTAAGGAATATTCATTTGAAGAAAATCAAGTATGGAAGCCAAGTCGTATACCAAGTCGACTCCAGAATCGACTTCAAGCATCCAGAGCTGAAAAGGGGAGAAGAACAAGTGAAGTCGCAGGCCAAGTCGACTCCAGGTGCGACTTAGGAAACCAAGTCGCAGACGAAGTCGACTCCAGCATCGACTTCAAGCATCCAGAGTTGAAAAAGAGGAAACGGACGTGACGAAGTCGCAGGCGAAGTCGACTCCAGGCGCGACTTGGGCGAAGTCGCAGACGAGGTCGACTCCAACTTCGACTTGAGGAGTTCAGACTTGAAGATTGAAGTTTCAAGCTTATTCCAAGGATCAATTTGGACTTTATCAAATCCAAATAAGATGCAAAGTTCATTCTCAAAAAGCAACTGAAGTTTCTTGAAGATCAAAAGCTAAGATTCATATTCAAAGTTCAAATCAAGTCTATCAAATCCAAAGCTAATCTTCAAGCTTATTCTAAATGAAGAAATATCCAAGTCATGAAGACAAAGTTAACAAAGCTCAAGCCAGTTCAAGAAGATCAAGGTGTTCTTGCAAAAGACCACGCCAAGTCGCAACCCAAGTCGACTCCAGGATCGACTTGAGTTGAGGACTGAAGGCCAAGTCGACCCAGACTCGGACTTGGAACTCTGAAGAACTGGAGTCGCACACGAAGTCGACTCCAAGTGCGACTTGGAAGCCAAGTCGCAGGCCAAGTCGACTCCACATGCGACTTGGGTCGCAACGGTCGGAATTTATTCGAACGTTGGCGCATTAAATGCGCGCCACCTACCCTCTAACGTTCGGATTCCCTCCAAAATTATAAATAGCATTCATGGTGAACGAGGGAAGTAGCTGAGAATCATTAAGTGTGCATAACTACTATATTCAAGAGCTCTAAAGAGATCAAGCCATTCAAAGAGGAAGAACTTCACTTCAAGTTGCAAGAGCTATATTTCAGAATCTTCAAAGCCATTACAACAAGTTCTTCTCTGCGCCAAAACTGCTACTACACAACTGTAAAGTGTAGTTTTCTTATTGTTTCATTTGTTGGTGTTGAACTTGATTTAGTTTGAGGAACTAAGATCAAGTGTAAGCAAAGTAGTGTGTGATTAGAGTGTAACTCATCACCTACTTGTGCTGTAATTTGTTGATGCCCCCTAGAGCTAGAATCTAGAAGAGAGCAGTGGCTCTAATTGTATTAAGAGAATACAATAGTGGAACCCAAGTCACAAAGAGTGTGAGCTTGGAAGAGTGGAGTAGGGAGGTTGCCCGAACCACTATAAAAATTCTTGTCTGCTTGATTTACATTTCTGCTCTCTACATTACATTGCTTTCCATTTCGTTTCTTCATTAAGGGGACTAGATTAATCCGGGGTTAAGTTTCTGTTTAAGTTATAAATTTTTAAATACCCAATTCACCCCTCCCCTCTTGGGTTTTGCCATCAAACTCGGGACCAACACAGGGGGGTCTCGGGGTATGCGGCTGTTATTAGAGATTCTTGCGGTCACTTCATTGCGGCTTGTGGGTGGCGACGATTGGGGGTGGGGGAGCCTCTTATTTTGGAAGCGGAAGCGTTTCGTTTGGGCATTCTATGGGCTCTTCAGCTACCGTTCAGCCAAGTCCAGATTGAGACCGACTCCTTGCTCCTGAGTACATACCTGTCCAATGACTGTCAGATACTTTCTCCGGTTGGTCATTCAATCTTTATGCTTAGGACAATTCTCTCTAATAACTCCTGTGTCTCTGTCCACCACGTTCTTAGGAATGGGAATTCGGTCGCCCATGCTTTAGCTGACTTGGTTTGTTTGTCTGATTGCGAACATATGACTTGGTGGGGAAATCCTCCACCAGCTATTAGTGAGAAAATCTGTATCGATAAATTCTTTGCTATGAATCATGCAGGTTCCTCCTCTCCGAACCCTTCTCAAGTTGGGAGGGGGTCGACCTAGAGTAACCTTTTATAAAAAAAATGACAAAATATGTTTCTCAATCAAATAATTAATAAGGAAAGAATGATAAAATACATTTCTAAATCACTAAAGCCATGTAATAATATTCCTAACAGTTATCTCTCATTTTGTATAATTTCTCCTATTTTTTTGTGATTTCTTTCAAATTTTAATACATTTTCACATGAATAATAATTTCAATAATTCAAATAAACACCAAATAGTAGAAGTAATTTATGAAAATTTTCAAAATCTATCATGATTTTATTTTATCCAACTAGTAGTATTTTCATCTCAAAATACATTATGTGGAAATTTTCACACATTGTGACAATCAAATACAAAATAATTGAAATAATATAAAAATATTAACTAATTATATCCGAAATCGAAACAAGTAGAGCCTTATCAGATCTACACAATTTTAGATAGTTTCGCCTAATTCGTGCGATGAAATAATATTATTTTGCATATTTCATGATTTATTATTAAATAAATTCATTATAAATAGAATGAATACAAGAATATGACTTTCGCAGTTATAAAATATTATTCTCTAATTTCTCTTAAGTTAATAATTCGTTTTAATCAGAAAATAATTTTAAAATACATTTCTAAATCAAATAATTAATAAGAAAATAATCATAAAATACATTTCTAAATTACTAAAGCCTTGTAATAATATTCCTAACTGTTATCTCTCAATTTTTATAACTTTTCATATTTTTGTGGGATTTCTTACAAATTTTCATGCATTTTCGCAAGAATAATAACTTCAATAATTCAAATAAACACCAAATAGAAGAAGTAATTAATGAAAATTTTCAAAATCTTTTGTGAGGTTATTTTATCTATCTAGTAGTATTTTCTTCTCAAAATACATTACCAGGAAATTTTAGTACATTATGACAATCAAAATAACAAATAATTGAGATAAAATAAAAATATTAACTAATTATATCTAAAATCAAAACAAGTAGAGCCCCCTCAGCTCTACACAATTTTAGATAGTTTCACCTAATCCGTGCGATGAAAAAATATTATTTTGCATATTTCATTATTTATTACTAAATAAATTCATTATAATTAGAATAAATGCAAGAATATGACTTTCGCCGTTATTAAGTTTTATTCTCTAATTACTCTTTATTGAATAATTCGTTTTAATAGGGAAATAATGACGTAATATATTTCTAAATCAAATAATTAGTAAGGAAATAATCATAAAATACATTTCTAAATTACTAATGTCATATAATAATATTCCTAATTGTTATCTCTCATTTTGTATAATTTCTCATATTCTTGTGTGATTTCTTTCAAATTTTGATATATTTTCGCAAGAAGAATAACTTCAATAATCCAAATAAATACCAAATAGTAGATATAATTTATGAAAATTTTCCAAATCTATCGTGTGGTCATTTTTTCCTTCTAGTAGTATTTTCATATCAAAGTACATTATGTTAAAATTTTCATACACTATGACAATTAAATACCATATAATTGAAATAATATAAAACTATTATCTAATTAGTTCCAAAATTGAAACAAGTAGAGACCCATCAAGTCTACACAATTTTAGATAGTTTCACCTAATTTTTGTGACGAAATAATATTATTTAGCATATTTCTTGATTTATGAACAAATAAATATAAGAATATAACTTTCGCAGTTATTAAGTACTATTCTCTAATTTCTCTTAATGGAATAATTCGATTTAATATGGACATAATGATAAAATACATTTCGAAATCAAAGAATTAATAAGGAAATAATCATAAAATACATTTCTAAATTACTAAAGCCATGTATTTAATATTTCTAACTGTTATCACTCATTTTGTATAATTTCTCATTTTTTTGTGTGATTTCTTTCAAATTTTTATGCATTTTCGCATGAATAATAATTTCAATAATTCAAATAAACACCAAATAGTCGAAATAATTTATGTAAATTTTCAAATTCTATCATGAGGTTATTTTAACCAGCTAGTAGTACATTCATATCAAAATTTGTTATGTTAAAATTTTCATACATTATGACAACTAAGTACCAAATAATTGAGATAACATAAAAATAATAACTAATTACATCCAAAATCAAACTCGTAGTCCCTCATCAAATCTACATAATTTTAGATAATTTCACCTAATTTGTGGGATGAAATAATATTATTTAGCATATTTCAAGATTTATTACTAAATAAATTCATTATAACAAGAATAAATACATGAATATGACTTTAGCAGTTATTAGGTATTATTCTCTGACTTCTCTTAATGGAATAATTTGATTTAATATGGACATAATGATAAAATACATTTCTAAATCAAATAATTAATAAGGAAAGAATGATAAAATACATTTCTAAATCACTAAATCCATGTAATAATATTCCTAATTGTTATCTCTCATTTTGTATAATTTCTCCTATTTTTTTGTGATTTCTTTCAAATTTTAATGCATTTTCTCATGAATAATAATTTCAATAATTCAAATAAACACCAAATAGTAGAAGTAATTTATGAAAATTTTCGAAATTTATCATGAGGTTATTTTATCCAACTAGTAGTATTTTCATCTCAAAATACATTATGTGGAAATTTTCACACATTGTGACAATCAAATACAAAATAATTGAGATAATATAAAAATATAAAATACTTTTCCGAATTACTAAAGCCTTGTAATGATATTCGTAACTGTTATCTCTCAATTTTTATAACTTTTCATGTTTTTGTGTGATTTCTTACAAATTTTCATGCATTTTCGCAAGAATAATAACTTCAATAATTCAAATAAACACCAAATAGTTGAAGTAATTAATGAAAATTTTTGAAATTTATCGTGAGGTTATTTTATCCATCTAGTAGTATTTTCATCTCAAAATACATTACGTGGAAATGTTAATACATTATGGGTGCGTTTGTTTGGGGCAAAAAAATGTCAACCAAAACTTTTCAATTCAAAACTTTTCACTCTCCATAACTACTCTATTTTTTAATTATTTTTTCACATTTTTCAATACAAACTACCCTACTTTTCAATCATTTCTATACAACTACCCATACAACTAACCTATCAATTTTAACTTTATTCTCTTTACTCCTCATCGTTATTCCTATTATATCACATCATTTTCTATCAATTTGACAACTTTTACTTCAAAAACTTTTCATCAAAAGTTTTACCTCTAACCAAACACACCCTATGACAATTAAATACCAAATAATTGAGATAATATAAAAATATTAACTAATTATATATAAAATCAAAACAAGTAGAGCCCCCTCAGCTCTACACAATTTTAGATAGTTTCACCTAATTCGCGCAATGAAATAATATTATTTTGCATATTTCATTATTTATTACTTAAAAAATTCATTATAATTAGAATAAATGCAAGAATATGACTTTGGCCGTTATTAATTTTTATTCTCTAATTTCTCTTTATTGAATAATTCATTTTAATAGGGAAATAATGATAAAATACATTTCTGAATCAAATAATTAATAAGGAAATAATCATAAAATACATTTCTAAATTACTAATTCCATGTAATAATTTTCTTAATTGTTATCTCTCATTTTGTATAATTTCTCATATTCTTGTGTGATTTCTTTCAAATTTTGATGTATTTCGCAAGAAGAATAACTTCAATAATCCAAATAAATACCAAATAGTAGATATAATTTATGAAAATTTTCCAAATCTATCGTGTGGTTATTTTTTCCTTCTAGTAGTATTCTCATATCAAAGTACGTTATGTTAAAATTTTCATACATTATGACAATTAAATACCATATAATTGAAATAATATAAAAATATTAACTAATTAGGTCCAAAATTGAAACAAGTAGAGACCCATCAAGTCTATACAATTTTAGATAGTTTCACCTAATTTGTGTGATGAAATAATATTATTTAGCATATTTCATGATTTATGAACAAATAAATGCAAGAATATGACTTTCGCAGTTATTAAGTATTATTCTCTAATTTCTCTTAATGGAATAATTCGATTTAATATGAACATAATGATAAAATACATTTCTGAATCAAAGAATTAATCAGGAAATAATCATAAAATACTTTTCTAAATTACTAAAGCCATGTATTTAATATTCCTAACTGTTATCACTCATTTTGTATAATTTCTCATATTTTTGTGTGATTTCTTTCAAATTTTCATGCATTTTCGCATGAATAATATTTTCAATAATTCAAATAAACACCAAATAGTAGAAATAATTTATGTAAATTTTCAAATTCTATCATGAGGTTATTTTAACCAGCTAATAGTAGATTCATATCAAATACATTATGTTAAATTTTCATATATTATGACAACTAAGTACCAAATAATTGAAATAATATAAAAGTATTAACTAATTAGATCCAAGATCAAACTCGTAATGCCTCATCAGATCTACATAATTTTAGATAATTTCACCTAATTTGTGGGATGAAATAATATTATTTAGCATATTTCATGATTTATTGCTAAATAAATTCATTATAACAAGAATAAATACATGAATATGACTTTCGCAGTTATTAGGTATTATTCTCTGACTTCTCTTAATGGAATAATTTGATTTAATATGGACATAATGATAAAATATGTTTCTGAATCAAATAATTAATAAGGAAAGAATGATAAAATACATTTCTAAATCACTAAAGCCATGTAATAATATTCCTAATAGTTATCTCTCATTTTGTATAATTTCTCCTATTTTTGTGTGATTTCTTTCAAATTTTAATGCATTTTCACATGAATAATAATTTCAATAATTCAAATAAACACCAAATAGTAGAAGTAATTTATGAAATTTTTGAAATTTATCATGAAGTTATTTTATCAAACTGGTAGTATTTTCATCTCAAAATACATTATGTGGAAATTTTCACACATTGTGACAATCAAATACCAAATAATTCAGATAATATAAAAATAGTAACTAATTATATCTGAAATCAAAACAAGTAGAGCCTTATCAGATTTACACAATTTTAGATATTTCACCTAATTTGTGCGATGAAATAATATTATTTTGCATATTTCATGATATATTATTAAATAAATTCACTATAAATAGAATAAATACAAGAATATGACTTTCCCAGTTATTAAGTATTGTTCTCTAATTTCTCTTAATTGAATAATTTGTTTTAATAGGAATATAATGATAAAATACTTTTCTAAATCCAATAATTAATAAGAAAATAATCATAAAATACATTTCTAAATTACTAAAGCCTTGTAATAATATTCCTAACTATTATCTCTCAATTTTTATAACTTTTCATATTTTTGTGTGATTTCTTACAAATATTCATGCATTTTCGCAAGAATAATAACTTCAATAATTCAAATCAACACCAAATAGTAGAAGTACTTTATGAAAATTTTCAAATCTATTGTGAGGTTATTTTATCCATCTAGAAGTATTTTTATCTAAAAATGCATTACGTGAAAATTTCATACATTATGACAATTAAATACCAAATAATTGAGATAATATAAAAATATTAACTAATTATATCTAAAATCAAAACAAGTAGGGTCTCATCAGATCTACACAATTTTAAATAGTTTCACCTAATCTGTGCGATGAAACAATATTATTTTGCATATTTCATTATTTATTACTAAATAAATTCATTAAATTAAAATAACTACAAGAATATGACTTTTACAGTTATTAAGTATTATTCTCTAATTTTACTTTATTGAATAATTCATTTTAATAGAGAAATAATGATAAAATACATTTCTGAATCAAATATTAATAAGGAAATAATTATAAAATATATTTTTAAATTACTAAAGCCATGTAACAATATTCCTAACTGTTATCTCTCATTTCGTATAATTTCTCGTATTTTTGTGTGATTTCTTTCAAATTTTCATGCATTTTCGCAAGAATAATAACTTCAATAATTCAAATAAACACCAAATAGTAGAAGTAATTTATGAAAATTTTCAAAATCAATCGTGAGGTTATTTTATCCATCTCAAAATACATTACGTGTAAATTTCATAAAATTGATAATTAAATACCAAATAATTGAATTAATATAAAAATATTAACTAAATATATCAAAAATCAAAACAAGTAGGGCCTCATCAGATCTACATAATTTTAGATAGTTTCACCTAATCTGTGCGATGAAATAATATTATTTTGCATATTTCATTATTTATTACTAAATAAATTCATTAAATTAGAATAAATGCAAGAATATGACATTCGTAGTTATTAAGTATTATTCTCTAATTTCACTTTATTGAATAATTCATTTTAATAGAGAAATAATGATAAAATACATTTCTGAATCAAATAATTAATAAGGAAATAATCATAAAATACATTTCTAAATTACTAAAACTTTCTTATTAATTATTTGATTCAAAAATGTATTTTATCATTATGTCCATATTAAATCAAATTATTCCATTAAGAGAAATTAAAATATAATACTTGATAACTGCAAAAGTCATATTCTTGTATTTATTCTTGTTATAATGAATTTATTTAATAATAAATCATGAAATATGCAAAATAATATTATTTCCTCACACAAATTAGGTGAAACTATCTAAAATTGTGTAGAGCTGATGAGGCTCTACTTGTTTTGATTTTCGATATAATCAGTTTATATTTTTATATTATCTCAATTATTTGGTATTTAGTTGTGATAATGTATGAAAATTTCCATGTAACGTATTTTGAGATGAAAATACTATTAGATGGATAAAATAACCTCGCAATAGATTTTGAAATTTTTTATAAATTACTTCTACTATTTGATGTTTATTGGAATTATTGAAGTTATTATTGCATGAAAATTTGAAAGAAATCACACAAAAATATGAGAAATTATACAAAAAGAGAGATAACAGTTAGGAATATTATTAATGATAAAATATATTTCTAAATTACTCAGGCCATGTATTTAATATTCCTAACTTTTATCTCTCATTTTTTGTAATTTCTCAAATTTTTATGTGATTTCATTCAAATTTTCATGTATTTTCACGTGAATAATAATTTCAACAATTCAAATAAACACCAAATAGTAGAAATAAATTATGAAAATTTTCAAATTCTATCATGAGGTTATTTTATCCACCTAGTAGTATTTTCATATCAAAATACATTATGTTAAAATTTTCATACATTATGACAACTAAGTACCAAATAATTGAGATAATATAAAAATATTAATTAATTAGATCCAAAATCAAACTGGTAGTGCCTCATCAGATCTACACAATTTTAGATAATTTTACCTAATTTGTGAGATGAAATAATATTATTTAGCATATTTCATGACTTATTATTAAATAAATTCATTATAACAAGAATAAATACAAGAATATGACTTTCATAGTTATTAAGTATTATTCTCTAATTTCTCTTAATGGAATAATTTGATTTAATATGGACATAATGATAAAATACATTTCTGAATCAAATAATTGATGAGGAAATAATGATAAAATATACTTTCAAATTATTAAAGCCATGTATTTAATATTCCTAACCGTTATCTCTCATTTTGTATAATTCCTCATATTTTTTTGGGATTTCTTTCGAATTTTCATGCATTTTCGCATGCATAATAATTTCAATAATTCAAATAAACAAAATAGTAGAAGTAATTTATGAAAATTTTCAAAATCTTTCATGCGGTTATTTTATCCAAATAGTGGTATTTTCATCTCAAATTACATTATGTGGAAATTTTCATACGTTATGACGATTAAATACCAAATAATTGAGGTAATATAAAAATATTAACTAATTATATCCAAAATCAAAACAAGTATAGCCTCATTATATCTACACAAATTAAGATACTATCACCTATTTTGTGCGATGAATAATGTTATTTTGCATATTTCATGATTTATTATTAAATAAATTGACTATAATTAGAATAAATACAAGAATTATGACTTTCGCAGTTATTAAGGAACTATTCTCTAATTTCTCTTATTGAATAATTCTTTTAATAGGGAAATAATGAAAAAATATATTTTTGAATCAATATTAATCATAAAATACATTTCTAAATTACTAAAGCCATGTAATAATATTCCTAACTGTTATCTCTCAATTTGTATAATTTTTCATATTTTTGTGTGATTTCTTTCAAATTTTCATGCACTTTCGCATGAATAATAATTTCAATATATCTTTACAATTTTCAATAGTTTCACCTAATTTGTGTGAGGAAATAATATTATTTAGCATATTTAATGATTTATTATTAAATAAATTCATGATTTATTATTAAATAAATTGACTATAATTAGAATAAATACAAGAATATGACTTTCGCAGTTATTAAGAACTATTCTCTAATTTTTCTTAATTGAATAATTCATTTTAATATGGAAATAATGAAAAAATACATTTTTGAATCAATATTAATCATAAAATACATTTCTAAATTACTAAAGCCATGTAATAATATTCCTAACTGTTATCTCTCATTTTGCATAATTTCTCATATTTTTGTGCGATTTCTTTCAAACTTTCATGCATTTTAGTATAAATAATAACTTCAATAATTCAAATAAATACCAAATAGTAGAAATAATTTATGAAAATTTTCAAAATCTATCGTGAGGTTATTTTATCCATCTAGTAGTATTTTCATCTCAAAATACATCACGTGGAAACTTTTATACATTATGACAATTAAATACCAAATAATTGAAATAATATAAAAATATTAACTAATTAGATCCAAAATCAAAATAAGTAGAGCCTCATCGGGCCTACACAATTTTAAATAGTTTCACCTAATTTGTAAGATGAAATAATATTATTTTGCATATTTCATGATATTTTATTAAATAAATTCATTATAACAAGAATAAATACAAGAATATGACTTTCGCAGTTATTAAGTATTATTCTCTAATTTCTTTTAATGGAATAATTTGATTTAATATGGACATAATGATAAAATATACTTTTTGAATCAAATAATTAATAAGAAAATAATCATAAACTACACTTCTAAATTACTAAAGCCATGTAATAGTATTCCTAACAGTTATCTCTCATTTTGCATAATTTCTCATATTTTTGTGTGATTTCTTTCAAATTTTCATGCATTTTTGCATGAATAATAACTTCAATAATCCAAATAAATACCAAATAGTAGAAATAATTTATGAAAATTTTCAAAATCTATCGTGTAGTTATTTTTTCCATCTAGTAGTATTTTCATATCAAAATACATTACGAGAAAATTTTCATACATTATGACAATTGAATACAAAATAATTGAGATAATATAAAAATATTAACTAATTAGATCCAAAATCAAAACAAGTAGAGCCTCATCAGCTCTACACAATTTTAGATAATTTCACCTAATTTATGTGATGAAATAATAATATTTAGCATATTTCATGATTTATTATTAAATAAATTCATTATAATTAGAATAAATTCGAAAGTAAATTAATAATAATATTATTTTTATATTTGTTAATTTTCTAAAAATCATCTTGAGGGAAAACTTGTCCAAGTTATATTTAATATTTAAATATTAGTCTCAAATGATTTTGAATTTATAGAATTAATATTTCAAACTTCATACTTTTCAAAATTACGAGTGAATAAATAAATATACATCTGTACATATTTTTTAACATTCCAGAAATACTTTGAGATGTTATAGTTAAATACTTACTCTTAAATGATATTGAATTTCAGAATTAATTCAAATGATGAAAATTTTGAAATCTTGAATAAATACATATTTCTCAGTCAAGCATTCTATTTACAAGCATGGGATGAGTTATTCGCACATATTGGAATAGAAATTGTGAAAGAAGATCATCCTCAAAGGAACCTTAGTCCAGAATAATCAACCTTAGAGCACCCTCACACGATCAACAGGGATGAATCAAATCGATCCAATCGTCCCATCAGGTGCCAAATCAAGCCACGTGCATTACAAATGAAAACAGCAAAAACCAAGATGCTACCATGCATGCAACTTCAATGTAAATTGATTTTTATTCATATTAACAAAACAATAGGAGTAAAAGACTACATAACCATGGTATAATCAAAACAAAAAAGGAAATCTATGATTTATTATACCTAACCCAAACCAAACAGAATAAGGCTCGTCGGGGAGAAGATGGAACAGAATCAGAGAAGTGAAAACTGGAAAACTAGGAATTTTTCTGAAAGAACAAGCAAAGCAGCCAGATTCAAAAACAGATTCTGATGTGTTTGTTAGTATAGAAAATTGCATTCCCTTTCAACAAACAGGGCAAGTTTCATTTCCACATGTGAATACTCGTACATTCATAAAGAAATCCCTCTTCAACAACTAATGCACAAAATTCAGCAACATATATCGCAAACGCATGCATTGAACCAATTTTTATTTTATGTACAAGAGTGAAAATGTGATGACCTGTTCCATTCAAACATTCCGTTTACAAGCACTGAATGAGTTATTCTCACAGATTAGAACAACAACTGTGAAAGAAATATCATGCACCAATAAATACAGGCCAGGTTTAATAAAAACAAAAACAAAGAAAACTAAGATGCTGCCATGCATGCAACTCCAATTATGGATTAAAAGACCACACAACAACGGAATAATCAAAAAGTAAAAGGAAATCTATGATTTATTATACCTGACCCAAACCAAACAGAATAAGGCTCGTCGGCGAGAAGATGGAACAGAATCAGAGAAGTGAAAATTGGAAAACTTGACACTTCTCTGTAAGAAGAAGCAAAGCATCCAGATTCAAAAACGGATTCCGATGTGTTTGTTAGTATAGAAAATTGCATTCCCTTTCAACAAATTGGGCACATTTCATTTTCACATGTGAATGCTTGTACATTCATAAAGAAAATCCCACTTCAACAGCTAATGCACAAAATTCAGCAACATATATTGCAAATGCATGCATTGAACCGATTTCTATTTTATGTACAAGAGTGAAAATGTGATGAACTGTTCCATTCAAACATTCCTTTTACAAGTACGGAATGAGTTATTCTCACGGATTGGAACAAAAACGGTGAAAGAAATATCATGCACCAATAAATACAGCCCAGTTTAACAAAAGCCACCATAAATACAGGCCACGTTTAATAAAAACGAAAATAAAGAAAACGAAGATGTTGCAATACATGCAACTCCAATTATAGATTAAAAGACCACACAACAACAGAATAATCAAAAAGGAAAAGGAAATCTATGATTTATTATACCTCACCAAAACCAAACAGAATAAGGCTCGTCGGGGAGAAGATGAAACGGAGGAGAGCTCGAGCTGACCGAACCCCCTTCTCACCGTTCACGTGTACCAAAGGCCATTAGACATCGAATTGATATGTTGAGAGGCACACCCCTAAAAAAATTAACATACAAATGTGACATAAATTGATTGGCTCACGACTTTAAATATCAAATTAATTTTAGGCATAGGTGTTTGTTTCCACATGTGAACACCCATTCATTCATAAAAGAAAATCCTACTCAACAGCTAATGCACAAAATTCAGCAACCTACATTACAAAGATATGCATCGAACAAATTTCTATTTCATCATGTACAAGAGTGAAAATGTGATGACCTATCCCATTCAAGCATTTTATTTACAAGCACAGAATGAGTTATTCTCACATAATAGAGCAGAAACTGTGAAAGATCTTCTTCCAAGGAACCTTATTTCAATCATGGACTCAATAATTCATCTAATTCAGTTCCTTTCTGGTTTAACAAATTTCTGATGTGTTTAGAAAATTGCATTCCCTTTCAACAAACTGAGCAAGTTTCATTTCCACATGTGAATGCCCATACATTCATAAAGAAAATCAACGGATTTCTATTTCATGTGCAAGAGTGAAAATGTGACGACCTGTCTCAGTCAAGCATTCTATTTACAAGCATAGGATGAGTTATTCACACATATTGGAATAGAAATTGTGTAAGAAGATCATCCTCAAAGGAACCTTATTTCAATCGTAGACAGAATAATCAACCCTAAAGCACCCTCACACGATCAACGAGGATGAATCAAATCAATCCAATCATCTCATCAGGTGCCAAATCAGGCCACTTGCATTAAAAATGAAAACAGCAAAAACCATGATGCTGCCATGCATGCAACTCCAATGCAAATCAATTTTTATTCCATCTAAAAAAACAATATGGAATAAAAGACTACATAGCCATTGAATAATAATCATCATCATCATAAGCCATTTCCCACCTATGTGGGGTCGGCTGCATGGATTCTGTTACGCCATTCTTGGCGATTTAAGACTAAATTTTCAGTAATATGTAATATTTTTAAATCTTGTTTAATTACTTCCATCCATGTTTTTTTGGGTCTTCCTCTCATTCTTCTACCACCTTCTACTTGGATTAACTCTGTTTTCCTAACCGGTGCTACTTCAGGCCTCCTTTTAACATGACCAAACCATCTTAATCTATTTTCTCTCATTTTATCATAAATTGGTCTCACTTTTAAGTTTTCTCGAATTATTTCATTCCTAATTTTATCTTTTCTTGTTTTACCACTCATCCACCTTAACATTCTCATTTCCGCTACGCTCATTTTTTGTATATGTTGCTCTTTAACTGCCCAACATTCTGCCCCATAAAGCATAGCAGGTCTAATCGCAGTCTTATAAAATTTTCCTTTTAATTTGACTGGAACTCGACGGTCACATAAAATTCCTGACGCACTTCTCCATTTCTTCCATCCTGCTTGAATTCTATGTATTATATCTTTCTCGATTTCCCCGTTCTCTTGAACTATTGATCCTAAGTACCGAAAGTGATTAGTTTTTGTTACTGTTTGATCTAAAATCTTAATTGGTTCATCATCCGGGTTCTCACTATTATTAAAATTGCATTTCATATATTCAGTTTTTGTGCGACTAATTCTAAAACCATTAGATTCTAGAGCATCTACCCACCTATTCAATTTTAAATTTAGTCCTTCTTTACTTTCATCTATTAGAACAATGTCATCTGCAAATAACATACACCAAGGTACTTCTTCTTGGAGATGTCTAGTAATTTCATCTATTACTAAGGTAAAAAGGTAAGGACTCAAGGCTGAGCCTTGATGTAAACCTATTTTAACTGGGAAGACATTAGTATCTCCACTAATGGTTCTCACATTTGTAACAGCCCCCTCATACATATCTTTAATAATATCAATGTATCTGTCATTAATTCCTTTTTTCCTCATCACTTGCCATATTAACTTTCTTGGTACTCGATCATAAGCTTTTTCTAAATCAATAAAAATCATGTATAAGTTCTTTTTCTTCTCCCTATACTTTTCAAATAGTTGTCTAAGTAAGAAAATAGCTTCAATAGTTGATCTTCCTGGCATAAAACCAAATTGATTTTCAGATATATTAGTTTCCCGTCTTAGTCTATGTTCAATTACTCTTTCCCATAATTTCATAGTATGACTCATTAATTTTATTCCACGATAATTTGCACAATTTTGAATATCTCCCTTATTTTTATAAATTGGAACTATAATGCTTTTCCTCCATTCACTTGGCATTAACTTCATTTTTATAATCTTGTTAAAAAGATTTGTTAACCATGTTGCACCTACATCTCCCATGCACTTCCATGTCTCAATTGGTATATTATCTGGGCCTAAAGCTTTTCCTGTTTTCATTTTCCTTAGAGCTTCCTTTACTTCAGATATTCGAATTTTTGTGAAATAACTGATATTCCTATTTTCTTCCCTATTTAGACTAACATCTAATGTTAATTGTTCGTGTGGGGTATCATTTAGTAAACTATAAAAATAAGTTTTCCATCTTTCCTTAATATTATCATCTTTGACTAGAACTCTTTGGTCCTCACTTTTAATACATCTAACATGTGTTAAATTTTTGCCCTTATTTTCTCTTAATTTACCCAAACCAAACAGAATAAGGCTCGTAAGCGAGAAGATGGAACAGAATCAGAGAAGTGAAAACTGGAAAACTTGGAATTTTTCTGGAAGAAGCAGCAAAGCAGCCAGATTCAAAAACTGATTCCGATGTGTTTGTTAGTATAGAAAATTGCATTCCCTTTCAACAAACTGGGGAAGTTTCATTTCCACATGTGAATACTCGTACATTCATAAAGAAAATCCACTTAAACAGCTAAACCACAAAATTCAGCAACATATATTGCAAAGGCATGGATTGAACCGATTTCTATTTTATGTACGAGAGTGAAAATGTGATGACCTGTTCCATTCAAACATTCCGTTTACAAGTACAAAATGAGTTATTCTCATGGATTGGAACAACAACCGTGAAAGAGATATCATGCACCAATAAATACAGGCCAAGTTTAATAAAAACCAACATATATACAGGTCACGTTTAATAGAAACGAAAACAAAGAAAATGAAGATGCTTACCACACAACAACGGACTAATCAAAAAGGAAAAGGAAATCTATGATTTATGATACCTCACCAAAACCAAACAGAATAAGTCTCGTCGGGGAGATGATGAAATGGAATCGGAGAAATGAAATTTTTCCGAAAGGAACAGCAAAATTACCGAATTCAAAAATGGAGAGCTTGAGCCGACCTGTGAAACCCCAACCGAAGGAGGATTTAATGTGTGCATTAAACATGTACATGTGACTTATATGTGAATTAAATGGAATTTTTGGATGATTTTATAATTTTATGATATTTTGAATTAGGGTTTCCATTGAAAACGATGATAAAAATTTAATTGCCAGAGCCCAAAGTAAGTCGATATGACCCGAAGGGATTAATGAGGATTTAATGGTGACAATGTGTCATGAATAATCATGTTAATTACCATGATTTAATTTATGGAGATTAAAGAGTAATTTTGGAATTAAGGTGAAAAATGATAGAAAATTCATAACTTGACGCCTACAAGGCGGATTTCGATGAAATTTGAAAGGTAAGCTCACGACAGTGGGCCCAATTTTATGAAAGAATTGGATTAATGGAATCATGATGGGATTAGGGTGATAATTAATTATTTTTATTTCTAAATCCAAATGATAAATTCAAGTGGT
This sequence comes from Annona cherimola, assembly GCA_030490835.1. Taxonomy (NCBI): domain Eukaryota; kingdom Viridiplantae; phylum Streptophyta; class Magnoliopsida; order Magnoliales; family Annonaceae; genus Annona; species Annona cherimola. The sequence goes on along the minus strand of JASFXW010000083.1, from coordinate 93,693 downwards.
CATAACTTGACGTAGAAACGTCGGTTTGAGATGAAATTTGAAACGATGGAATAAAATTATGAAATCTATGAGATCAATGGAATGGATTAAGCTAATTATGATGGAAAATTTATTTCTTGGAGAGCAAGTAACAAGTTGCTTAAGAGCTAAGTAAAGAAGGGCAATTGTGGACAAGTTGATGGTTGTAATTAAAGCAGATTTTTTGGTTTTTGTAAATGGTAAAACCTGATTTTACTTGGCTGTAAATGTGCCACCACATATGGTAGATAAGGGAGCATTTAAGGAGTGTGGAATTGCAGCACCAAGTGGGCCCCACAGCTGGAAAATCCAACACCTATGTAAGGCCATGCACGTTCACATAGAAGGGACTTTGGAAATTATTCTAAGTGCCGAAATCCCATCTCCCCAAGGCAGCAGCTCACATCCCAGCCCTAGGCCACCAAGGAGGAAGAAAAGATAAGGAAAAGAAAAGGGAAAATGAGGCATTACCCATTTAATCAAGTAAGTATATGATTATCTTGATTTTATGCCTCAAATCTGGAAGTTATTTGATGTTGTAAACTAAAATATGTACGGAACATTAAATGGATGAATTTTAGCATAAATGTTTTTTTAAAGAATACTTATGAGGTTATTAAGGAACTAACAAATTTTCATCTTAAAAGGATAATCCAGTTGCAAATTAAAAATCCGAGAAAATCAACCAGAACAGGGTTGTACGGGTGGCAGGATCAGCTGCATAAAATAATTTTTAATAATTTTTTTAAAAGGAATTTTGAGCTAAAACTTTTACAAGATATATAATACATATTAGGGATTACAAGAATAAAATAAAAATTAGGTTTTTATGGGTATAAATATACCCCATAAATAACGTCATTCAGGCTGTCTGAAAATGGATTCTGCTGTCCAGCAAAGTAAAAATGCCAAAATAAATATAAATTCTTAATTTTTTGTGATGGAAATATTTATTTTGGTTAATTCATATAGTTATTGAGGCATGATATAAATTTCAGATAAAAAATACTTGATTTGATATTAATTCAATATTTTGATAATTCAGTACGCCTGATTTCAGCATATGTGGATAGTTGGAGAAGAAAATCAAAAAGAAATATGAAAACTATGTATAAATGATCCAAATTGATATATGTGTTAAATAATTAAATATGTATTAAGAAAATTTGGATTAATTTCTGAAAGTTCGGATGTATTGAACTGCGTAGGGTTATGTCTCAGGAGACATGTTAAACGGGTGAAAAATGAGTTCCAAAGTTGCTGTTTTGGAAACCTATGATTAGTGGATTTAAATTTCATAAAAATAACATAAGTACAGTGTTAATTAAGGATAATTATCATCCTGAAATTTGGATTAAGTTGCTGACTTGGAAAATTTATGAAATGCCTCATATATGTGTTGTTAAATGGCTATATGTGAAAGGATAGACATGCATTAGTGGTAAATGACCTAAGTAATTTGGTTTTGTGCAAAAATGCATAAAAATATGATAAATTTTGTGAATATATTGCTGTTTAGAATTGCATAATATTAATCTCAAACTTTGAGATTAATTAATGAGGTTAAGGCCACAACGGGTGCTTAAAATGAGCAACGATTTGTGAATATTGGAAAATAAGTGAAAAATGGCTTAAGGAAGGTAATGAGACACTAAATAATAATTATTGGATGATTATTATGTGATTGGATGATTACCCTATTTATGGGATTTAATGTGATGTGTAATAGCCCATGTAGTGCACAAGTATGTGCTATACGGGCGTAACGACTTGAGAAGTCGAAGGAATTATGTTTGTTAATGAAAATGGGTTGGAAAACTGAGTTGAATGCAAGCAAAGGAAATATATAAATGTTATATCATTCTTATATGTATAGGCAAAGGCAAAGGGATAAGCGAAACGAAAAGCTAAGCAAGGGAGGTAAGCAAGCAGCTTTCTAAATGATATTGGTTTTCATTACAAGGTATTTAAGGATGGTCATTCCTTGTCTAAATGTGTATTGAAATGTTATTTCAATTATGATGGATGAATTTCTTACTGTTTCGCAAGTATTTATGAAAAGTGAGAAGCATGGATTTAAACGATGTTTAAAAGGGATGGTGCAAAGAATTCTCTACATGAGAATGACAAGTTCCATGTGTAAGGGGGTATATGATGCCGGGGTGACTAAAAGTCATGCATGGAATGGAAATCAAGTAGGCTAGTCAAGGTAGTAAGTGGACAAGGAGTCCCCCTTGACGTTACCAAGTCGGTAAGTCCGGCGCCAAAGATGGAAAGGATCATTTCATGAAAGAGGGTTCCCCGTGCTAGCGTACCGTCGCATGAAGGATAACGTCATCAATAGAAATGATGAATTTGCACATCTAATGTTTATGAAATGTTTATGAATGGTTTACGTGAATGGTTTTCATGAAATGTTTATGCAAGTTTTATGAAAAAGTTTCTGCTCCGCAGGTAGTTGATCACTTGCTAAGTGTCTCTACTGAATGGAGGAAAATGTTTTAAAGAATGTTGCTTTCAAAATGAATTGCATGAAAACCCTAAGCTTGCATATTGAGTTGAATTTCAACTCACGTTTTGTTTTCCAAACCCATAGACAGGGGAAAGGAAGGAGGCAAGGAGCACAGGTGGAGATTCAAGGATGAACGAATTCCATCAGTACCTGTATATGAACTTATGAATGTTAACAATTAAATTGTTATTCGATGTTGTAGAAGAATTATGCTATGTTTTATGCCTATGGATTGGCGAAAATTTTTTTATTGGTAAATGCTAAGGCATGAAATATCATGATATGGTTAAGTATGAAGATTATGAGATGACATGTGTAACTCTCAAATGATATAATGGCCTAAAATGGCATTTGATGGAAAGTTGAAACAAGTAGAATGATATAAAATCCTAAGGAGTTAGGATTAACTGGATAAATATCCGTTAAAACCCGCCGCGTGACAGGGCAACAATCCTGATCACGTTTACCAATCGATAGATCCTGAGGTAAGGAAATGACGTCTCGGTTCGGGGCACCACACGACCGAACCCCTTTCTCACCTTACACGTGTACCAAAGGCCATTAGACATCAAATAGATATGTTGAGAGGCACACCCCTAGAAAAGTTAACATACAAATGCGACATAAATTGATTGGCTCACAACTTTAAATATCAAATTAATTTTAGGCATATTTGTTTGTTTCCACATGTGAATACCCATACATTCATAAAAGAAAATCCCACTCAACAGCTAATGCACAAAATTCAACAACCTACATTCCAAAGATATGCATTGAATAGATTTCTATTTCATCATGTATAAGAGTGAAAATGTGATGACCTATCTCAATCAAGCATTTTGTTTACAAGCACAGAATGAGTTATTCTCACAGATTGGAGCAGAAACTGTGAAAGATCATCTTCCAAGGAACCTTATTTCAATCATGGACTCAAGAATCCGTCTAATTCAGTTCCTTTCTGGTTTAACAAATTTCCGATGTGTTTAGAAAATTGCATTCCCTTTCAACAAACCGGGCAAGTTTCATTTCCACATGTGAATGCCCATACATTCAAAAAAGAAGATCAACGGATTTCTATTTCATGGGCAAGATTGACAATGTGACGACAGTAAAGCATTCTATTTACAAGCATAGAATGAGTTATTCGCACATATTGGAATAGAAATTGTTAAAGAAGATCATCCTCAAAGGAACCTTATTTCAATCGTAGACAGAATAATCAACCCTAGAGCACCCTCACACGATAAACGGGGATGAATCAAATCAATCCAATCATCTCATCAAGTGCCAAATCAGGCCACTTGCATTAAAAATGAAAACAGCAAAAACCAAGATGCTGTCATGCATGCAACACCAATGCAAATCAATTTTTATTCCATACTAAAAAAATAATATGGAATAAAAGACTACATAGCCATAGAATAATCAAAACGAAAAAGAAAATCTATGATTTATTGTACCTGACCCAAACCAAATAGAATAAGGCTCGTCGGCGAGAAGATGGAACAGAATCAGAGAAGTGAAAACTGGAAAACTTGGAATTTTTCTGGAAGAAGCAGCAAAGCAGCCATATTCAAAAATGGATTCCGATGTGTTTGTTAGTATAGAAAATTGCATTCCCTTTCAACAAACTAGGCAAGTTTCATTTCCACATGTGAATACTAGTACATTCATAAAGAAAATCCCACTTCAACAGCTAATGCACAAAATTGAGCAACATATATTGCAAAGGCATGCAGTGAACCGATTTCTATTTTATGTATGAGAGTGAAAATGTGATGACCTGTTCCATTCAAACATTCCGTTTATAAGCACGAAATGAATTATCCTAGTGAATTGGAACAGCAACGGTGAAAGAAATATCATGCACTAATAAATATAGGCCAGGTTTAATAAAAACCACCATAAATACAGGCCACGTTTAATAAAAACGAAAACAAAGAAAACAAAGATGCTGCCATGCATCCAACTCCAATTATGGATTAAAAGACCACACAGCAACAGAATAATCAAAAAGGAAAAGGAAATCTATGATTTATTATACCTGACCCAAACCAAACAAAATAAGGCTCGTCGGGGAGAAGATAAAATGGAATCAGAGAAATGAAAACCAAAGAGCCTGGAATTTCTCCGAAAGGATAAGTAAAGTTGACAAATTCAAAAATGGAGAGCTCGAGCCGACCGAACCACCTTCTCACCGTTCACGTGTACCAAAGGCCATTAGACATCGAATTGATATGTTGAGAGGCACACCCCCTAGAAAAATTAACATACAAATGTGACAAAAATTGATTGGCTCATGACTTTAAAGATAAATTAATTTTAGGCATAGGTGTTTGTTTCCACATGTGAATACCCATACATTCATAAAAGAAAATCCTACTTAACAGCTCATGCACAAAATTCAGCAACCTACATTGCAAAGATATGCATTGAACAGATTTCTATTTCATCATGTACAAGAGTGAAAATGTGATGACCTATCTCATCTAAGCATTCTGTTTACAAGTACAGAATGAGTTATTCTCACATATTGGAGCAGAAACTGTGAAAGAATTTGATAAACAAAGTTAATTAGAGTACACAAGAACTCTCACAAAAAAATTTAGTAAGATTGGAGATCTAGAAGACCTATTATCTTTGAAATAAATAAGGTAATAATGTGATATGAGAGGTAATAATTAAAAACAAAAGGAACAAAGTAAACTTTGGATAAATTTTTTTTTAAAAATAATATCAAATCATATTAGGAACTCTTTCATTTCTTTAATTTTCTTGTAACCCCGTTCTTGTAATAATAATTTTTAAAATTTCATACTTTTGTTTAACACGTTCTCTATAAGTAGAAAAAATTCAAAATACTTCAAGGGTTATTAATATAAATAGTGGGCCCAAGAAGTGAGTTTTGTTAAGTTATATTAGTGAATATTTTTTCATGAAACATTTAAAATAGCATAGCAAGCAAGTTAATTATAATTTCAGTGGTCATCAAACTGGAAGATACTGGATGTACAAACTTTTACAACTCATCCAAGCAAGTTAATTATAATATCAAAATCATAATCGTGGCGCATATTACATATTTTTTCCTCCCCTCACCGTTTGACGTGAGTCTGTACGCTTGTGGTGCCGAGCCCCAGTTACTAAGATTTTTGGGGATTTTTGAAAACCCTCTCCTCACCATATTTCAGGGTATCTGAGAATTTTTTCTTTTTTCTTCCTCTCACCATTTGATGAGAGTCTCTACACTTGTGGTGCCGAGCCCCGGTTACCAAGATTTTTGGGGGTTTTTGAAAACCCTCCCCTCACCATATTTCAGGGTATCTGGGGATTTTTCTTTTGTTTCTTCCCCTCACCATATTTTAAGGTATCTGGGGATTTTTCTTTTTTCTTCCCCTCATCATATTTCAGGGTATCTGGGAATTTTTATTTTTTCTTCCCCTCACCATATTTTAGGGTATCTAGAGATTTTTCTTTTTTCTTCCCCTCACCATATTTCAGGGTATCTGGGGATTTCTTTCTTAAAAAACCTTTCCCTTCACCATAGTTCAAGATATATAAGGATTCTTCTTTTTTCTTCCCCTCACTATATTTCAGAATATCTGAGGATTTTTCTTTTTTCTTGTAAAAAAAAAACAACTTCACCACCATCTGTAATGATATTAAAATTATCTCCTTGGATAAGGAAATGTTGTATCATGTCTATATTCATCAATTTTGTTAGCATGTAAATTAGGGTTTTTCTTGTGCTATGAAATTTTAGATATTTCATGAAAAGTTTTCACAAATATAATTATTATTTCTCACTACTTGGTCCACTTGTTAAGTGTCATAGGCATTTTTTATTTATATATTTCTACATGAAAGGTTCCGATGACATGGGCACACGAGTTCCATTTTTTAATGTTAATTTGCACATATTAAAACTTTTTTTATATAACTAAAAATTTAGAAATTTTTAGAATTTTTCAATGCGTAGATATAACAGTTTTGAGATTAAAATTTATCATTCTTGTGGAATATCCTAATAGATTCAGTTTATGTAATGCATAAAATATAAACAGATAACACAAAAAATACCCCAAGTGGACAAAAATGTAGATAACACAAAATACCCTAAGTGAAAAAAATTGTAGATCTAGGAAAGAACAACACTTATCTTGAGGATCACAAAACCAACCAAACCAAGACAGCAAAAATCTGACACTCCAAAACCTGAAATTTTATGAGAAAAAGAAAAAAAATTAAAAAGAATTAAGACACAAAGTGCCTCTAAAGTTGCCACACAAAAGGACTTTAAATAACTGAGATATAGACCAAATTTTCTCAATATATATATAAAACCATTCACATGATAAAATAGGTAAGCATGCGTACCAAAGGCCATTAAACATCAAACAGATATATAAAGAAGCACACCTCTAAAAATTAACATCAACAAGCATGAGTTTTGACACTCATCTTTAGTCTCATGAAAGATGAAAACTACTAGTCATTACAGATGAGATATTAAGATTTTATCAACTTGATTCATAAAATTTATTCTCATAGAAGAAAAAGGCATAGATTGATTGGCTCACGATCTTAAAGATTAAATTAATTTAGGCATAATCAAATCTAAAATGAAACTTTTAAATGATAAAAAGACTCAAGAAATATTCAAAATAGTTGTCACTTTGTATTGCTATCAGAATTTCATAACTAGCGGAAGCAGCATTGAGCAAGCTTCTATAATCTACATAAGGAGTGGAATGACTTAAATCTTGCAATTTGGTTTCTAATAAATTTGAAATTTATTTCATTAAATTGAAGATTACAAAAATCAATTAGATTACACGAACTCTCACAAAAAAAATTAGAAAGATTGGAGCTCTAGAAGACCTATTAGGCTAACATAAGTAGCTTATGAAAGGGAATCCAGTTCTCAAACAAAAGTCCAATTTTTAATAAATAAATAAGGTAATAATGTGATATAATAAAGGTAATAATTAAAAATAAAAGAAATGAAAGTAAAATAGATAAAGTAGTTGTATGAAAAGATATAAAAAAATTTGTAAAGTAGGATGTAAAGGAGTTTATAAAAGTTGAGAAACTTCTTTTATTTTTCTCTTTGCTAAACACGCTGTAAAACCTGTATTGTTATAAGAATCAGCTGCCTATGGAAGCCCAAAATGCTAGAACGTGAGGGCAATTAATGCAAGCTATAGGAAAATAAGAATCTAATTTATCTGAAATCAACCAATTATCATGAGAATTTAGCGTTATCACAAGACAACACGTCAACATGTGTACCGAAGGCCATTAAACATCAAACAGATACATAGAGAAGCACACTCCTAGAAAAATTAACATCAACAAGCATAAGTTTTGACACTCATCTTTAGTCTCATGAAAGATGAAAACTACTAGTCATTACAGGTGCAACATTAAGATTTCATTAACTTGAGTCACAATTAAGTGCATTTCGTAGCTAATATTACTGATAAAAGGAGTTCTACAATACATTATTAACCTGTTTCTTTTAGCTTTAAAAAAAAAAGAGGTTATCAAAGAAAGGCCTTCAGGGTTTGTTGTCCCTGCTATTCAAAGGTTGAAAGGAGACAATTGTACCATTCTCATTTACACTTTTTTACTCATCTTGATTACCAAAACTGATTTCACATATGTAAAGTTGGTGTGGTACATCATAGGTTGATAGCTTTAAGTATCGAGCAAGTTAGCTCGGTCGTTTTTCCAAAACTACAAATAAAAGAAACAAAAAGAAGGAACTATTTTGAAGAAACCAAATCTAAACTCCAACGCATTAACGTCACTAACTCTTCAGCAACCGAAAATCAACAAAAACACCACCAAAGAGAAAAAAAATGGAACAACAAACAAAGGGTAGCAAAAAAATAGCAGCGAAATAAAACAGAAAAGAACAGATTTGCAACCAAACAAAAGTGAAAGGAAAAAAACAACAAAAGGGTAACACATGTAGAAGCTTAACAACAATAGGTGAACCCACCACCGACAGTAGCAACGAAGGAGAAAAGAAGATCATTTTAGGACAGTCATCCACCATAACACATGGGCCATTTTCACTTGTAATTGCAACCATTCCACCTGTTTTAAATCTACTTTTTAAAGTCACGTAGGTTATTCACATCTACCACTCACTTTCTATATGCAAACATCACACTTTAAGCATGCACATCACTCATGTTTTGCATTTTACAGCTAAACAACACTTTAAACTCAAATATTCATTTCCCACAACCTATTTGAATGGCTTTAGGCTAAGTATACTTTTCATTTAGTGCATATAATCATCAGCCAGCTACAAGACATTTATTTCAAAAACACATGTTCTTTAAAATCACATGTTTGCGAATTAATGGTCATTCCCAAATACATTAAAAGAGCATTATTGGAACTTGCGTTAACTCCATCAGCCTTTAATTAAAATGACCCAAAATTTTTGACATTTATCAATGGAGATACTCTTAAATAAGACATGCAATCATTTATGAAATGAAAATTCATAAGCAACCTTCTTACCATAAGATCATTTGAAAAGATGTACTTTAAACCCCTTTTTTTCTTTCCAGTTGTAGAAAAATGGAGAAACAGTCCATGCTTGTTTTCATGCCTTATCATGCTTTAACTACAAGCTCTTCTTATTAAGGCCTTCAAAAATGGGGTTCAACTTAAATATATCTTGTGATTAGGTTGATCATAACACATGGGCCATTTTCACTTGTAATTGCAACCATTCCACTTGTTTTAAATCTGCTTTTTAAAGTCTCATAGGTTATTTACATCTACTAATCACTTTCTATATGCAAACATCACACTTTAAGCATGCACATTACTCATGTTTTGCATTTTACAGCTAAACAACACTTTAAACTCAAATATTCATTTCCCACAACCTATTTGAATGGCTTTAGGCTAAGTATACTTTTCATTTAGTGCATATAATCATCATTTCAATGATGATAATATCCAAATCAATTTCAACTTAACAAATCAATCTCCTTTTACACATTTATAGGATGTTTGCATCCCACAGCCCTTCCCATCATCTAGAATGCCATTTTTTGTAAATATTACACAATACTAATAATGTGCAAATCAACTCAATTAAGTGATAACTAGTCTTCTATACTCATTTGTGACTTTCATTATTCGCCTTTTACATATTTATAGGATGTTTACATCCCATGGCCTTTCCCATCATCTAGAATACCATGTTTGTAAATATTAAACGTTACTAATAATGTGGAAATCAACTCAATTAGGTGACAACTTGTCTCCTATACTCATTTGTGACTTTCATCATGTATTTCGATAGCACCTCAGTTGCACACCTTACCTTAAATAACTGTTTGTAATTCTAGTAAACACTCCACTATGAAAGTTAGGTATTCGTAGAAAACGATCATGACATTAGTCACATATAGAAACATTTATGAGGTCAGTGGAGCGGATCAGATTTTGGAGCATAGAATTGAATGTAATTGTTAGTCACTAATTCTTTGTCGTTCCCTTTGATATTAATGGTGCTTTATATATTCAAATTTAGTAATTAGACCAAGCTAAAAAAAATTTCTAGTTATTTTTACTTATTATCAACAGCAGAATAGGGAAGAGATTAAATTTTGTGTGTAACCTTTATTGGATCCATAAATATTAAATTTTCATGTGTTAATGGAAAGATTTTCCTTTTGCTAACTTTTTTAATTGAGGTGAATATTATGGTTTTCAACAAAGTTCAAGAGGAATTTTATAAATAATTGGAACAATAATTCCCCTTAATAACAAATGAATAAAGCCAAATGAAGAGAAAACTATTAAATTTATCAAATACAGCTGTTAATGACATTTGTTGGGCTAAACATCAATCTTCACATATCAGTGGAAGCGTAAACAACAATCTTATGCTATCATCATATTTGAAAAAACAACTTAATTTAGGGGCACTTTAAACATCCTATTATTATATAAAGATAAAAAATTATGTTGGAAACATGTGGAAAATAAGCCAAGTTTATGTTTTGATGATTAACAAATCAATTTGAGTAAGTTTTGATTACTAACATATGTGTGGAGATGATTAAAGGTTATAAAAATGAAGAGAATGAAGCATGGCAAGTCAAGTCAAATTCCAAGTCGACTCAGGCATCGACTTAAGCCAAGTCGATCCCCAAGTCGACTCCAGCAGCGACTTCAAAATGTCATTTCCTTCCAGAGTTGAAATCGAGAATGAGAGCTGCCGAAGACGCATCCCAAGTCAACTTCGCTTGCGACTTGGGTGAAGTCGCAAACCAAGTCGACTCCAGCTTCGACTTCGACGCATCAATTCTATCCAGACTTGAAATCAAGAATGAGAGCTGCCGAAGTTTCATCCCAAGTCGACTCCGCATGCGACTTGGGTGAAGTCGCAGACCAAGTCGACTCCAGCTTCGACTCTAGTGCGGAACTTGCAGATCAAGACGACTCAATGATAGATTCAAGTGAAGATGAAGGCCAAGACGACTCAAACACTCAAATGAAGATCAAATGAAGATCAAATGAAGGTCAAAGCAAGAAGGGTTGCATGAATTCATCATGTTGGATTATGAACACACATTTGGACATCATTAGGCGTTCTAAGATTCAAGTATTCAAGATTACAAGGATTCAAAGTTTGCAAGTCACGAAGCTAAAAGGACATCGAGCTAGGATGATTATACTGAATTGCAAAAGATATAATCAAAGGAAGAACAACCAAACATGAAGAAATTCAAGCAAGCAAGGCATTCCAAGGATTTCAAGTTCAACTAGCAAGCTCAGGAAGTGAAGTCGCACCCGAAGTCGACTTCACCTGCGACTTGGGTCAAGTCGAGGACCAAGTCGACCTAGACTAAAACTTGAAGAAGTTGCGGAGAGCCGAAGTCGCACCCGAAGTCGACTCCATCTGCGACTTGGGTGAAGTCGCACTTGAAGTCGACTCCACCTGCGACTTGGGTCGCAATGGTCGGAAATTTTTCGAACGTTGACGCATTAAATGCGCCCACCTACTTCCAAACGTTTGGATTCCCTCGCAAATTATATAAGGCATTCAATATGAACGAGGAGGATAGCTGAGAATTCATTGAATGAGCATAACTCCCATCTCTAAGAGCTTTAAGTGATCAAGCCAACATTTAGAAGAAGAACCGTGCTTTCAAACTGCCAAGAGCTACTTGCTGAATCATTAAGCCTATGCTACAAGTTTTTCTCTGCGCCAAATCTGTCTCTACATAACAGTAACGTGTAGAAACTTTTTTTACTTTTTCTTGTTGTATTGAACTTGATTTAGTTTGGGTAACTAAGATCAAGTGTAAGCAAAGTAGTATGTGATTGGTGTGGAACTCGTCACCTACTTGTGCTGTGAATTGTTGATACCCCCTAGAGCTGGAATCTAGAAGAGAGCAGTGGCTCTAGTTGTATTTGTGAAATACATAGTGGAACCCAAGTCACAAGAGGTGTGAGCTTGGAAGAGTGGAGTAGGGAAGGTTGCCCGAACCATTATAAAATCTTGTTTGTTGATATTTATTTCTGCTCTCTGCTCTATATTGTTTTCCATTTGTTTCTTCATAAAAGGGGACTAGATTAATCCAGGGTAAAGTTTCTGTTTAAGTTCAAAAATTTTAAATACCCAATTCACCCCTCCCCTCTTGGGTAATTGCCATCAACTCGGGACCAACAAGTGGTATCAGAGCAGGTCTTTGAGTTTTACCAAAGAAATCTTTTGATATGGCATCCCAATCTACTTCCGTTCCCACTTTTGCCGAAGGCCAATCTTTTACTAGGCCACAATTGTTTGATGGGAATAATTTCGGCTATTGGAAGCTACGTATGAAATAACTCATCATGGCTACAGATATGGACTCTTGAATTGCTATCCAAGACGGTGTGATTTTGTCAATCGATGAAAGAGCTTCCAAATTGACTGATGAGGAAGTAAAAACTGTTAAGAGCAACGCTAAAGCTATGAACTCACTGTTTTGTGCTCTTACCGCTTTCGAATATGATAGAGTATATTCTTGTTTAACTGCAAAAGAAATATGGGATACATTGACATCTATTTATGAAGGAACTTCTCAAGTCCAAGGGACAAGGAGAAATATTTTGATTGGAGAGTTGGAAAGCTTTAAAATGTTAGAAACAGAAAATATTTCTGAAATGTTTGCTAGATTCTCTAAAATTACTAATGCTTTGAAAGGTCTTGGAAAAGCAATTTCTGAATCGGAGCAGGTCATGAAGATTCTAAGGGCACTACCCGAATCATGGACTCCAAAAATTACTGTAATAGAAGAAGCCAAGGACCTAAACACATTGAAGCTAGAAGATCTTATTAGCTCGTTGATGTCACATGAGTTAATCAAGAAAAGAAATGAAGATCACCACAAAGGCAAAAGAGTCATTGCATTGAAAGTGGCACATAACTCGGATGAGTCCACCTCCTCATCTCACAACGATGATGAAGACATTGCACTACTTACTCGCAAATTTCAAAAGTTTGTGAGAAAAGAAAAGAACTTCAAAGACTTCAAAGAGAGACCACGAAAAGAGAAGAAGAAGGATGTCACAAAGTGTTATAGATGCGGCGGTATGGGACATATGCAAGCTCAATGTCCTACACCGGAAGAAAGATCAAATGATCATCAAGAGAGGAAGGAAAGATATGAAAGCCGAAAATTTCAAAGGCCCAAGGGAAGAAGAATGTACGTGAATGAAGAAACTTCATCAATAAGTAGCTCCTCAACCAATGATTTTGATGCAGCAAATTGCGCAAGAATATGTTGCATGGCTCGGATTGAACATGAAGAAACTTTGAATACAACAGAAATTTTGGAAGAGCAAACCGCCTCAAAAAAATGCATAAGTAATGAAGAGGTAACTTTCAAATTTTGTCATTCTCAATCTACTTATTCTTCTATTCAAGAATGTCTCAAATATGCTGAATTAGAGGAATTGCAACATGCATATGATTCATTATATGAGGAAATCAAAAAATTAAGAAACAAGTTATCATTAAAGAGACAACAATGCAATTCCATTATTATTGTAAATGAAAAACTAACAGAAAAAACAACAAAACTGAAAAAAGAAAATGAACTACTTTTGAAAGAAGTGAAAAAATTGAAAAAGGAGAATGAATCATTAAATGAATCATTAGCTAAATTCTCTAATCCAGGAGAAAATGTGAAAATATTTCTAAACATGACCTTTCAAACCAATAGAAGAGGTCTTGGATACTCCACATTTGAGCAAAGAGAAAGCGGCAAATCAAATGTGCCAATACTTGGGAAAAATCAAACCAAAACTGCATCTATTTACATACCTAAAGGGAAACGAGTTGTTTGGACCAAAAGGCCAATCTTTGAACCACAACGTACTTGGAGGCCTACTCCTAGACTACAAAATGGCTTGCAACTTTTGCAACAAGATGGGTCACAAGATTCATAGATACAACTTTAAAAAATTATATGACCATGGTGCAAAATTAGTTTGGATTCCAAGAAACACAAGATTTGGGCTTTCAAAGATAGAACAACAAAGATTAAATCAGTTTACTAACCCAAATGGACCCATAAAATGGGTACCAAAGAGATAAGATTTATTTGCTTATTTTTCAGATATGTTTCAAGGCAAAGGCAAGCAACGTTTGGTTCATGGATAGTGGTTGCTCGAGGCATATGACCGGTGAAAGAAGTTTATTTCATAAACTCAAGTCTTGCAACGATGGAACCGTTGCTTTTGGAAACAACAAGAAAGGTAAAATTAAAGGTAAAGGAAACATTTTTAGTATTTCAACTGCATGTGTGGAGGATGTTTTATTTGTTGAAGGACTCAAGCACAATTTAATGAGTATTAGTCAATTATGTGACAAAGGATACAAGGTTGTGTTTGAATAATCTATATGCAATGTATTTGATGGAGAACATATCATGTTTAGTGGAAAAAGACATGAAAATGTATATTTGGTTTCACTTGATGAACTAGATGGTCAATGTCTAATGGTCATTGACAATGATCCATGGGTTTGGCATAAGAGGCTTGGGCATATAAACATGACAAATATAAAGACCCTATGGAAAAAGAGTTTGGTAGAAGGATTGCCAAAATTGAAATATGACAAAGATAAAATTTACAAGGCATGTCAATTGTCAAAACAACCTAAAATACCTTTCTCTACCAAAAAGGAGATTTCCACCACTAGGCCACTTGAATTACTACACATGGATCTATATGGGTCATCGGACATTTTAACCATTGGTGGAAAGAAGTATGTGTTTGTAATAGTTGATGATTTTTCAAGATTCACATGGGTAATTCTCTTAGCTAGCAAAGATGAAGCTTTCTCTATGTTTGCAACTTTTGTAAACTTGGTGCAAAATGAAAAATAAAGTACTATTATGACCATTAGAAGTGATCATGGTGGTGAGTTTGAAAATAAACGATTCATAGAATTATGTAATGAAAAAGGAATTCACCACACATTTTCGGCACCAAGAACTCCACAACAAAATGGAGTGATTGAAAGGAAAAATAGAACCATACAAGAGATGGCTAGAACAATGTTAATGAGAGTAAATTATCCAAGAAATTCTGGGGTGAAGCTGTAAGTACAACTTGTCATGTGTTGAACCGTGTTACCATTAGAGCTATCTTGAAAAAGACCCCATATGAGCTATGGAAATGTAGAAAACTAAATATTTCATATTTTCATGCCTTTGGTTGCACATGTTATGTTTTGAACAATGGAAAATCAACTTGGGAAAACTGGATGCTAAGAGTGATGAGGCAATATTCCTTGGTTACTCATCAAATAGCAAAGCATATAGAGTCTTCAATAAAAGGAACCAATTTGTAGAAGAGTCAATACATGTTGTTTTTGATGAATTTAACCCATGCTCCAAAAGAAAAGATGATTTAAGTGATGCAGATGATATCACAAGTAACCTTAAAAAATTACATGTGGAGAAGCAAGAAGAATCCATGGAAGAAAGGGTAAGTGAAGGTAATAATTCCTATAAACCTCAAACTGATTTAAAGTTCAAAAATGACCATCCAATTGAGCAAGTTATAGGGAATATTTATGAAGGTGTAAAAACTAGAAGGTCAAAATAAAATATTTGTGGACAATACGCCTTTGTATCCAAAATTGAACCATCCACTATTGGCCAAGCTCTTAATGATGAAAACTAGATCATAGCAATGCCAGAAGAGCTAAATCAATTTGAAAGAACCCAAGTTTGACATCTTGTTCCAAGACCAAAGGACTGCACTGTCATTGGCACAAAACGGGTCTTTAGAAACAAGTTAGATGAAAGTGGACTTGTGGTGAGAAACAAAGCTAGACATGTGGCAAAAGGATATTCACAAGAAGAAGGAATAGACTTTGAGGAATCCTATGCCCCGGTTGCTAGATTAGAGGTCATTCGAATTTTACTAGCTTTTGCATCTCACATGAACTTTAAGTTATTTCAAATGGATGTTAAAAGTGCATTTTTGAATAGGTATATAAATGAAGAGGTGTATGTTGAACAACCACCTGGATTTGAGGAGAAAAATCAATCTAAATTTGTATACAAATTAACCAAAGCATTATATGGATTAAAACAAGCTCCAAGGGCTTGGTATGAAAGATTAAGCAAATTTCTGATTGATCATGACTTTCAAAAGAGAAAGGTAGACACCACTTTGTTTATCAAGTATAAAGAAAGAGACATTTTGATTATTCAAATTTATGTTGATGATATTATTTTTGGTGCTACTAATGAGATTCTTTGTCAAGAATTTTCTGAGCTTATGCAGAAAGAATTTGAAATGAGTATGATGGGGGAGCTAAACTTCTTCCTTGGACTCCAAATTAAGCAACTAAGTGAAGGGATCTTCATAAACCAGTCCAAGTATATCAGAGAAATGTTAAAGAAGTTTGGCATGGAAAATAGCAAAGGGGCAAACACGCCTATGAGCTCAACAATTAAAATTGACAAAGATGAAAAAGGCAAATCAATTGATTTAAAATTATATAAAAGCATGATAGGTTCTTTATTATATTTAATTGCTTCTAGACCCGATATACTGTTTAGTGTTTGTATGTGCTCTAGATTTCAATCATGTCCAAAAGAATCACACTTGGTATCTGTAAAAAGAATTTTCAGATATTTAGTAGATACTACCAACAAGGGACTTTGGTATCCAAAGCGTTCTAACTTTGATCTAATCGGCTACTCGGACGCGGATTTTGCCGGTTACAAAGTAAATAGAAAAAACACTAGTGGAACATGTCAGTTTCTTGGGAACATATTGGTTTCATGGTTTTCAAGAAAACAAACTAGTGTTGCTCTATCTATGGCGGAAGCCGAATATATTGCCGCCAGGAGCTGTTGTGCCCAATTGCTTTGGATGAAACAACAACTTAGGGACTATGGCATGGACTTTAAAGATATACCTATTAAATGTGATAATACTAGTGTAATATAACTAAAAATCCAGTATTGCATTCTAGAACCAAGTATATAGACCTTAGACATCACTTTATTAGAGAACATGTAGAAAATCAAGACATATGCTTGGAATATGTAAAAACAGACAATCAAATTGTAGATATATTCACCAAACCTTTAGCAAAAGAACCATTTTATAAAATTAGAAATGATATGGGAATGATTCAATTAACTTAGAGAAGCACAAATTGAGGGGGAGCACAGGTTCAGGGGGAGCAGCCCCGCCATTCTCAAAGGATTAACCCGCTCCATCTCTATTTTTGATCAATTGACAAAAAGGGGGAGAAGAGATCGGGATTTGAGTCTCGGTCTTAAATGTTTGTATGAATGATCTTAACTTGTGATTAAATGGAAGTGAATGTTTGTATGAATATTTTAAATTGTGATTCATTGGAAATGAAATATGTATGTTAAACTTCAATATGCAAAAATAGTATACTTTAAGACATTGAAAGGTATACACTCAAATCAGTTTTGTCATTCGTCAAAAATGGGAAAATTGTTGGAAACATGTGGGAAATAAGCCAAGTTTATGTTTTGATGATTAACAAATCAATTTGAGTAAGTTTTGATTACTAACATGTGTGTGGAGAGGATTAAAGGTTATAAAAATGACGAGAATGAAGCATGGCAAGTCAAGTCGAATTCCAAGTCGACTCAGGCATCGACTTAAGCCAAGTCGATCCCCAAGTCGATCCAGCAGCGACTTCAAAATGTCATTTCCTTCCAGAGTTGAAATCGAGAATGAGAGTGGCCGAAATCGCATCCCAAGTCGACTCCGCTTGCGACTTGGGTGAAGTCGCAGACCAAGTCGACTTTAGCTTCGACTTCGAGGCATCAATTCTGTCCAAAGTTGAAATCAAGAACGAGAGCTGCCAAAGTCGCATCCCAAGTCGACTCCGCATGCGACTTGGGTGAAGTCGCAGACCAAGTCAACTCCGGCTTCGACTCTAGTGCGGAACTTGCAGATCAAGACGACTCAATGATAGATTCAAGTGAAGATGAAGGCCAAGACGACTCAAACACTCAAATGAAGATCAAAGCAAGAAGGGTTGCATGAATTCATCATGTTGGATTATGAACACACATTTGGACATCATTAGGCGTTCTAAGATTCAAGTATTCAAGATTACAAGGATTCAAAGTTTGCAAGTCACGAAGCTAAAAGGACATCAAGCTAGGATGATTATACTGAATTGCAAAAGATATAATCAAAGGAAGAACAACCAAACATGAAGAAATTCAAGCAAGCAAGGCATTCCAAGGATTTCAAGTTCAACTAGCAAGCTCAGGAAGTGAAGTCGCACCCGAAGTCGACTTCACCTGCGACTTGGGTCAAGTCGAGGACCAAGTCGACCTAGACTAAAACTTGAAGAATTTGCGGAGAGCCGAAGTCGCACCCGAGTCGACTCCATCTGCGACTTGGGTGAAGTCGCACCCGAAGTCGACTCCACCTGCGACTTGGGTCGCAACGGTCAGAAATTTTTGGAACGTTGGCGCATTAAATGCGCGCCACCTACTTCCAAACGTGGCTTCCCTCGCAAATTATATAAGGCATTCAATATGAACAAGGAGGATAGTTGAGAATTCATTGAATGAGCATAACTCCCATCTCTAAGAGCTTTAAGTGATCAAGCCAACATTTAGAAGAAGAACCGTGCTTTCAAACTGCCAAGAGCTACTTGCTGAATCATTAAGCCTATGCTACAAGTTTTTCTCTGCGCCAAATCTGTCTCTACATAACAGTAACGCGTAGAAACTTTTTTTACTTTTTCTTGTTGTATTGAACTTGATTTAGTTTGGGTAACTAAGATCAAGTGTAAGCAAAGTAGTATGTGATTGGTGTGGAACTCGTCACCTACTTGTGCTGTGAATTGTTGATACCCCCTAGAGCTGGAATCTAGAAGAGAGCAGTGGCTCTAGTTGTATTTGTGAAATACATAGTGGAACCCAAGTCACAAGAGGTGTGAGCTTGGAAGAGTGGAGTAGGGAAGGTTGCCCGAACCACTATAAAATCTTGTTTGTTGATATTTATTTCTGCTCTCTGCTCTATATTACTTTCCATTTGTTTCTTCATAAAAGGGGACTAGATTAATCCGGGATAAAGTTTCTGTTTAAGTTGAAAAATTTTAAATACCCAATTCACCCCTCCCCTCTTGGGTAATTGCCATCAACTCGGGACCAACAAATTACACCATCCAGTACACTCACTCTAGTTTCATCACAATGTTATCCATTCGGCCTTGACATTGGTGCTAGAATCTGATCATGGATCAAAGTTTGCTAACAACATTTGTTGGACAAACATCAACCTTCACATGTTGATAGATGTGTAATATCATTATATTTGAAAAGCAACTAAATTTAGAGGTCCTTAATAACCATGAGGGTGTAATCTAGAAAAAGATACTTTAGAGGTGTCATAAACAAGTGATAGGCATTTCCTACTTTCCTTATGTGGCTACTTGGATAGAAAACTAATTGTTAAACAAATGAATTATGTCCCTACTGCATGCTAACAATTCAATTATGAAACAAAGGAACATAAACATGAATGAAACCCAACCTGGGTTGAATTTGTATCAGTAGCAGAGTAAAAAGTGAACACATGGTCAAGGATGGACAAGGAATTTGATGAAATCCTCAGTACTATCTGTTTCCCTTCTTCCTCTTCCTTGTTTGGAGGCTGAATTCGGACAATTACCTAAGCCAGAAGAGGGCAAGATAGGAAGAAAAACCAAATATCATCCATTTGTTCATTCTTGGTAAATATAATGGTCCAAATCACAAGCAGTTAGCATTTCTCACATGTAAGCAAACTGTTCGAGATCTGGATCTTTATGTAATGTGCCGGATCAGAGAGTCCAACAGTCAAAAATGAATTTCTAAAAGAAAATGATGGCGGGAGACAACCCAGCCATACGATTTTTCTAAATGTAAAAGCTAAAATCTAGCAAGTTACAGTTCAACTACGATCTCCATTCTCAGAGCAAGAAAAACGGACTCTTTAGTATCATCAAAAAAAATTACAATATCACAAAATGAGAATAGGGATCGAAGTGAGCATACCAAGACACAAGAAGCGGCTGGAGCGGCATTCTCAAAAGTAGCAGCGTCCATGCTCAGTTTCCTTTGCAAAGGATTTGAGGGTGGGCACGGTGCAGCGGGCTTCTCATATTTGGGGCAGCGGTCAGCTTGAATGCTGGAGAACTTGATTGGAGGTAAGAATCTGAGATCGTGTTTCGATCTACATTCTACGATCCAGATCTGGCTGGCCTCAGTGATTTCTGGTGCTTCTGAGAACAAGGGTTTGGAAAAGGGGAAGGGGAATGAGGTACTTCAGAAGGTGAAATCCCTCTCGAAATACCGTTCCCCGGATTGGACGAGTTCTTCATTTCAGCGACAAGTGATGAAACGATAAGAGAAGAGTAGAGAAGATGGAACCCTAGAAATGTCAAGGGGGGTAAGAGGGAGAATGATACGAACGAAAAATAGTCGTTGTCCCAGAGAGAGAGAGATATATAGAGAGAGAGAGAGAGAGGGTTTTGATTTTGACGCGCAGGCTGGCCGACGACCATCGAGCTGACCGTCCAAAGAAGTCACAAAATGTGAAAATTTGGCTAAGTACGTGAATAATAAACTATTAATTATTATAGCATTCTACTGTTACACTTTTTTCTTTTTAAAATTTTTCTTATGAAAAAATTAAATACATAAATATGACAATATAAAGGCGACAACAAATATAGTAATGATAAAATAAATAAAGATGTGTATAAAAAGATACGAAAATATAATTAACACATATGGACTATAATAGAATAAGCCTGGTGAGTAGGTACTTACAATATTGAAATGTATTAAATAGGTGAGTAAAATGAAGTGGAATTTTTAATTAATAATAAACTATTAATTATTATCCATAAAAAACTATAAATTATTATAGCATTCTACTGCTACACTTTTTTTCCTTTTTAAAATTTTTCTTATGAAAAAATTAAATACATAAATATGACAGAATAAAGGCGACGACAAATATAGTAATGACAAAATAAATAAAGATGCATATGAAAAGATACGAACATATAATTAACACGTAAGGACTATAATAGAATAAGCCATGTGAGTAGGTACTTACAATATTAAAATGTATTAAATGGGTGACTGAAATGAAGTGGAATTTTTAATTAATAATAAACTATTAATTATTATCCATAAAAAACTATTAATTATTATAGCATTCTACTGCTACACTTTTTTCTTTTTAAAATTTTTCTTATGAAAAAATTAAATACATAAATATGACAGAATAAAGGCGACAACAAATATAGTAATGATAAAATAAAGAAAGATGCATATGAAAAGATAAGAAAATATAATTAACACATAGGGACTATAATAGAATAAGTCAGGTGAGTAGGTACTTACAATATTAAAATGTATTAAATGGGTGACTGAAATGAAGTGGAATTTTTAATTAATAATAAACTATTAATTATTATCCATAAAAAACTATTAATTATTATAGCATTCTTCTGCTACACTTTTTTCTTTTTAAAATTTTTCTTATGAAAAAATTAAATACATAAATATGACAGAATAAAGGCGACAACAAATATAGTAATGACAAAATAAATAAAGATGCGTATGAAAAGATACGAACATATAATTAACACGTAAGGACTATAATAGAATAAGCCATGTGAGTAGGTACTTACAATATTAAAATGTATTAAATGGGTGAGTGAAATGAAGTGGAATTTTTAATTAATAATAAACTATTAATTATTATCCATAAAAAACTATTAATTATTATAGCATTCTACTGCTACACTTTTTTTCTTTTTAAAATTTTTCTTATGAAAAAATTAAATACATAAATATGACAGAATAAAGGCGACAACAAATATAGTAATGATAAAATAAATAAAGATGCATATGAAAAGATACGAAAATATAATTAACACGTAGGGACTATAATAGAATAAGCCAGGTGAGTAGGTACTTACAATATTAAAATGTATTAAATGGGTGAGTGAAATGAAGTGGAATTTTTAATTAATAATGTATTTGATAATAAGTTTTTTAGAATGTAAGAGAATACTGACAAGAAATATTTTTGAAAATGTGAATGAGTAATATGATATAATAAAGAAATAATTACTAATAAAAAGAACGATGACAGAACTCATTAAACTTTATACGAACAAAACGTGAAAATTTGACTGAAGTACGTGAATAATAATATAAAAATATGGCTGTTAAGTGGTGAACATACATAATCACATCAAATGGTATACAGAACATGAAATTTTAAAAATATACGTGCAACCATATGGATAGGAATTTTTTAATTGATGATGTATTTGATAATAAATTTTTTAGAACGTAAGAGAATAGTGACAAGAAATATTTTTAAAAATGTGAAGAGTAATATGATATAATAAGGTAATAATTACTAATAAAAAGTACCATGATAGAACCCATTAAATTTTATATGAACAAAATGTGAAAATTTGGCTGAAATACTTGATTAATACTATAAAAATACAATTGTTGAGTTATGGAAATATATAATCATACTAAATGATACATAAATATGAAATTTAAAAAATATACGTGTAACTATATGGATATGTAAATGTACTATGAGTAGTTTAAATTTAGGTTACTTTTGGGAAAAGTTTAGCAATTCCGTGAAAGCCAAATATTTATTAGGAAAAATAACATAATTATATGAAAGTTGTGAATAAATTATTAAAAATTGTGATAGTGCTAAAAAGTGAAATTTTTTAAACAAAAAAGTTTTAGTTTGAAAAGTTCTTACTTTCCCAAACATATAAAACTTTGTCAGTAAAATTTTTTCCACTAACTATTTACTTTTTATAATTATTTTATTCCCAAGTTTCTATACGAGTATTATAATTTTTAATCATTTATACGTAATTATCTATGCAACTCACTTATCCATTTTAAATTTATTAATTTTACTCGTGATCATTACCTCTATCATATCCTATTACTTTTTTAAAAAAATAATTTTTGTTGTACTAAAAATTTTCAGGAATATCCGGTTAACAGCAAAACTTTTTACTTCCATAATTCCACTATTTTTAATCATTTCTTCATATTTTCCTATATATCACTATCATATTTTCAATTTTCTATACAACTATTTATACAAATAACTTACGTATTTTAGTTTTATTTACTCTTTATCATTTCCTTTATAACATCACACCATTTTATACTATGGATGCATTTGTTTATCACTGAAACTTTTCCAATTATAACTTTTATTCTCCATAACTATCATATTTTAATTTTTTATATATATCTTCCTACACAAACTACCTTATATTTTAATCATTTCTAAGCAACTATTCATAACTAATATGTCTATTTTAACTTTACTCTTTTTACTCATGGTCGTTACTTTTATCATATCATATTATTTTTTTATACTTAAAAAGAACCAACAACTTTATTACTAATGGTACCTATTAATAAATTTATTAATTAAATACTAATAAAAAAATAATTTTTATACTATAGCACTAGATTCTATAAGTGAATCAAAATTGATGATTTAGATATCAAGGCAGTGTTTGTTTATCCCAATAAATTTTCAACCTAAAACTTTTTAGGTATGTTTGGAAGTGATAAAACATTTGAATGAAAAATCTTTTAATATAAAAGTTTTTGAACCAAGGTCGTGTTCGGTAATAAATAAATAAAAATGTTAAGCTAAAACTCGTCAATCTAAAATATTTCTCTCTCTAAATACCCTATTTTTCAATCATTTATTCATATATTTTATATAACTATCATTTTTCAATTATTTTTACACAATTATCTATATAACTAAAATATTATTTTTAACTTATTCTTTTTATTTTTCATCATTATCCCGATCCTGTCCCATCATCTTCTTTCAATTAAAAAATTGCTACATTTAAAATTTTTCATTTAAAAATTTTATCACTTCCTAAACACTCCTTGAAATAAATAATATGATATGACAAATGTAATGATGATGAGTAAAAAGTATAAAGCTAAAATAGATATGTTAGTTATATAGATAATTGTGTATAAATAATTAAAAAGTATGATAATTGTATAGATAATTGTGTAAAAATAATTATGGAGATTGAAAAATTTTAGTTTAACATCTTTTGTCCATTTCCAAATGTACCCTTAATCTAAAACTTTTCACCCTTCATAATTACCTTATTTTTAAATTATTTGTTCACTTTTTCATATACAAGTACCTTATTTTTTAATAATTTCTACTCAAATATATTTAATGTATATATTTTAACTTTATTCTTTTTATTTCTTATCTTTACTTTTAAAACTTTTACATAACAAACTTTTTATAGAAATTTTTATCACTTCGCAAACACACTCCAAGGTGTTTTGGGTAAAGCTTAAAACTTTTTCAATTAAAACTTTTTAGGGTGTATTTTGGAAAATGATAAAACTTTTGAATGAAAAGTTGTTAAATTAGTAGAACATGATGTGGTATAATAGGAGTAATGATGAGGTGTAAAGATGATAATTTAAAATAGATATGTTAATTGAAATATAGGGTAGTTGTACATAAAGATATGAATAAATAATTTTAAAATATGATAATTACAAATAGTGAAAAGTTTTAATTTGATAGGTTTTTGTTAAAAACAAATGAATCTTTGATTTAAATTTTTTTATTTTCAATAACTACCATATTTTTGATTATTTATTCACATTTTTCTATACAATTACCATACTTTTCAATCATTTTTATACAACTACGGATGTGTTTGATTGGACACAAAAAATATCATCCAAAACTTTTTAGTCTAAAACTTTTCACTCTCCATAGTTACCATATTTTTAAATTATTTTTCATATTCTCATATACAAATAACTATACTTTTCAATCATTTTCACACAAATATCCATGCAACTACTCAGTCTATTATAACGTTATTCTCTTTACACCTCATTATTACCCCTATTATATAACATCATTTTCTATCAACTTACAACTTTTACCTTTAAAACTTTTCACAAAAAAGTTTTATCTCCAACCAAACACACATGACATATACAACTAACCTGTCTATTTTAATTTTATTGTTCTTTACTCTTTATTATTATCCCCTATTACATGACATCATTTTCTACAAATTCAAAAAATTTTCATCAAAAATTTTATCACTCATGTTTCAAAAAAATTACAAGTAAGAATACATTATGATAATTAAATACCAAATAATTACGTTAATACAAAAATATTATCTAATTAGATCCAAAATCAAAACAAATACAGCCTCATTAGATCTACACAATTTTAGATAATTTCACCTAATTTGTGTGACGAAATAATATTATTTTGCATATTTCATGATTTATCATTAAATAAATTCATTGTAATTAGAATCGATATATGAATATAATTTAAGTAGGCACTAAATAGAAATAAATATAGTTGCATTAGAACTAAACTACATCATAAAAATAAATTTTAAATGGGTAAATATGGACTCAATCTATGTTCCACCATTCTAAAAAGTATTTTTATACAATTTGTCAATACTGTTATTTTCACATGACTTTCACAATCATTAAGTATTATTCTCTAATTTCTCTTAATTAATAATTAGATTTAATAAGGAAATAAAGATAAAATACATTTCTGAATCAAATAATTAATAAGGAAATAATGATAAAATACATTTCTAAATTACTAATGCCATTTAATAATATTCCTAACTGTTATCTCATTTTGTATCATTTCTCATATTTTTGCGTGATTTCTTTCAAAATTTCATGCATTTTCGCAAGAATAATAACTTCAATAATCCAAATAAATACCAGATAGTAGAAATAATTTATGAAATTTTTCAAAATCTATCGTGTGGTTATTTTTCCATCTAGTAGTATTTTCATATCAAAATACATTACGAGAAAATTTTATACATTATGACAATTAAATACCAAATAATTGAAATAATATAAAAATATTAACTAATTAGATCCAAAATCAAAACAAGTAGAGCTTCATCAGGTTTACACAATTTTAGATAATTTTACCTAATTTGTGTGATGAAATAATATTATTTGGCAGATTTAATGGTTTATTATTAAATAAATTCATTATAACAAGAATAAATACAAGAATATGACTTTCGCAGTTATTAAGTATTATTCTCTAATTTTTCTTAATCGAATAACTATATTTAATAAGGAAATAATGATAAAATACATTTCTAAATTAATAAAGCCATGTAATAATATTCTTAATTGTTATCTCTCATTTCGTATAATTTCTCATATTTTTGTGTGATTTCTTTCAAATTTTCATGCATTTTAACATGAATAATAACTTCAATAATTCAAATAAATACCAAATAGTATAAATAATTTATGAAAATTTTCAAAATCTATCGTGAGGTTATTTTATCCATCTAGTAGTATTTTCATATCAAAATACATTACGAGAAAATTTTCATTCATTATGACAATTAAATACCAAATAATTGAAATAACATAAAAATATTAACTAATTAGATCCAAAATCAAAACAAGTAAAGTCTCATCAAGTCTACACAATTTTAGATAGTTCACCTAATTTGTGTGATGAAAGAATATTATTTATCATATTTCATGATTTATTATTAAATAAATTCATTATAACAAGAATAAATACAAGAATATGACTTTCACAGTTATTAAGTATTATTCTCTAATTTTTCTTAATGGAATAATTTGATTTAATATGAAAATAATGATAAAATACATTTCTAAATTACTAAAGCCATGTAATAATATTCCTAACTGTTATTTCTCATTTTGTATAATTTCACATATTTTTGTGTGATTTCTTTCAAATTTTCATGCATTTTAGCATGAATAATAACTTCAATAATTCAAATAAATACCAAATAGTAGAAATACTTTATGAAAATTTTCAAAATCTATCATGAGATTATTTTATCCATCTAGTAGTATTTTTGTATCAAAATACATTACGAGAAAATTTTCATACATTTCGACAATTATATTAATTCGTATTCACATAGTTTGTAAACTTATTGCTTTTAATTTAACAAAAAATTATCAATCTGAGTTCCTTCTTGAATTCGATTCATATAATAGGATTTAGGTTTAAATTTTACAAACAGAGCTAAAATTAAAATTTAATTTTACAAATAAGATTAAATTCTTTTATGAAGACATAAGATTAAAGTTAGGTTGAGAAAATTTTCTTGAGCCTATTTTGCGCCTAGTTTTAAATTCAAGAATTTTTCGACATTCTAATAAATTCATTAAATTGACTATCTTCTAATACTTCTTTGAGCGGGTGATTATATGCAACCAACCACAGCAATTCCGTAATCGTGTTCCGCCATAATACTTTTTTTTTGTTAACTTAGGTATATTTAATATAGAAGAATAACTCAAAACTTATGTAAGCATGGAAGCTTTTGTTCTTACCTTTTTTTAAATTTTAAAATAATTTAAAGCTAGGATATTATTTCATGGCTTTAGTAATTTAGAAATATATTTTACCATTATTTTCTTATTAATTATTTGGTTCAGAAATATATTTTATCATTATTTTCCTATTAAAAGAGAATTTAGAGAATAATACTTAATAATTATGAAAGTCATTTTCCTATATTTATTCTAATTATAATGAGTTTATTTAATAATAAATCATGAAATATGCTAAATAATATTATTTCATCACACAAAATAGGTGAAACTATCTAAAATTGTGTAGATTTGATGAGGCTCTACTTGTTTTGATTTTGAATCTAATTAGTTAATATTTTTATATTATCTCAATTATATAACAAAAATAATAATATATAACCCAATTAAATTTTAAAAAGAAAAGTAATATAATTTATTTTTAAAATTTTATATTTTCAAAAACAACAAAGGAGATCAACAAAGTTTATAATAAATTACCTATAAAATAATTCCAATTTAAGCAATTGTAATGAAACCCTTTTATATGGTAAATTATATTTAAAAAAATTAATATTGAAAGTGTAACTATTGCTTAATCGAATATTTATCATACATTCATAATTAAAACAACTAGAAGTAAAATTTTATGATGTATTTGGAAAGTGATAAAATTTTAGTTGTATAAGTAGCTGCGGGATATGATGGTTGAAAAATAAAATAGTTTGTACAGAAAAATATGAAAAATAATTAAAAATGAGGTAGCTAAGAGTAGCCAAAAATTTTAAAGGAAACCAGAAGCATTTTTAATTGTTAAGTTGTTTTTATTCCAGTAGAAATTTTATGGGTGTGTTTGTTTGGAGCTAAAATATGTCAACTAAAACTTTTCAACCCAAAACTTTTCACTCTCTATAACTACTCTATTTTTAAATTATTTTTTCACATTTTTCTATACAAACTACCCTAATTTTCAATCATTTCTACACAACTATCCATACAACTAACCTATCTATTTTAACTTTATTCTCTTTACTCCTCATCATTACCCCTATTATATCACATCATTTTCTATCAATTTGACAACTTCTACCCCCAAAACTTTTCATCAAAAGTTTTACCTCCAACCAAACACACCCTATATGGATTAAATTTCGTTAAATCTTCACAGCAATATGAAAATCAAAAAATTTGTTATGTTTGTTCTGAACCATAACCATTATCTAATATTCCAAAATCACTTTTTAGAATTTAACAGTTAAATATTCATTCCCAAATTATCTTAAATTTTTTAAATTAAAATGTTCAAACCAAGGTAACGAGGTTGTGAATCTATTAATAAATAGTTGGAAACAATTATTGAAATTGAATGAAAATACCCAAACCATATGTTTTGATGATTAAACAACACAATTTGAGTAAATCTAAGCTACTAATATGTATTGTGAAAATGTTCAAAGCTGTAAAAGGATATATACAAAAAAGAACAAGTCAAGTCGCAACTCAAGTCGACTCAGACATCGACTTAGGCGAAGTCGATCTCTCAAGTCGACTCCATCTTCGACTTCAAAGAACATCTTTCTTCTAGCGTTGATTTTGGAGAGCAGAAAAACTGAAGTCGCAGATGAAGTCGACTCCACTTGCGACTTGGGTGAAGTCATAGAAGAAGTCGACTCCATTATCGACTTCAAGCAGCAACTTCTTTCCAGCGTTGACATTGGGTAGCAAAACTTCTGAAGTCGCAATCGAAATCGACTCCACATGCGACTTGGGTGAAGTCGCAGGCAAAGTCGACTCCAGCATCAACTTCAACTTGGTAGGGCAGATTTTCAAGTTCAAGTCGAAGAACAAGTCGACTTCGAGATAGACTTAAGTCAAATAGAAGATGAAGATGACTCAAATTTCTCAACTTGAATATATGAAGACTAATCCAAGTTTAAAGCAAGCAAGACACATGGATTCAATTATTCTAAATCAAAGTTGGATTTGTTCATACAAGATTCAAGTTTTTCAAGTTCTCTAGACTTAAAGCTAAAGAAATTTTGTACAAATAAGTTCCAAGTATTGAAAGACAAAAGAAGAAGAAGAAGAAGTTAACCAAGCAAGAGACGCTTCAACAAATATCAAACTGACTTGGCAAAAGAAAATAGCCAAGTCGCATCCGAAGTCGACTCTAAGATCGACTTGAAGTCAAGTCTCAAACCAAGTCGACCCAGAGGATAGACTTGGGAACTGAAGAACAGCTGAAGTCGCACATGAAGTCGACTCCAGCATGCAACTTGGGTGAAGTCGCACACGAAGTCGACTCCACCTGCAATTTGGAGACGTAACGTTCGAATTTTTGAACGTTGGAACATTTATTACGCGCCAACCAACTCTATAACGTTCAAAATTTTCCCTCCTCTATATATAGACACTCAAGTAAACGTGGATACATACAAGATAGAGCTGAAAAAGAGGAAAGAAGTGCTACTAAGAGTTTCAATCCACTTTTCTCTACAATTCAGTGATCTATACACTTTCAAAGGAAGAACAAACTTCAAAGTTGTTGTTTGCTTCAACGCAATACGATTCGTTGCTTCTACAGATTCTTCCTCGAGCTGAAACTTGCTACACAAATCTGTAAAGTGTAGATTTCTTCTATTTCATCTTGTTATTTGATTTTGGTGCTTGGTTTGAGTTTGGTGTTTCAAACCAAGATATAGCAAGTAGGGTTGTGATTGGAGTGTAACTCATCACCTACTTATGTTGCTTGTTATACACGCCCCCTAGAGCTAGAATCTAGAAGAAAGCGAAGGCTCTGGTTGTATATGCCCCCTAGAGCTAGAATCTAGAAGAGAGCGGAGACTCTAGTTGTATTCGCGGAATACATAGTGGAACCCAAGTCACAAGGGAGTGTGAGCTTGGAAGAGTGGAGTAGGGAAAGGTTGCCCGAACCACTATAAATCTTGTCTACTGTTTTTCATTTTCGCTTTCATTATCTTATTGCTTTCTATTTGTTTCATTAAAGGGGTTTAAACTAAATCGGGGTAAAATCTCTAATTAAAGTTTTAAAATTTTAAATACCCAATTCACCCCTCCCCTCTTGGGTAATTGCCATAAACTCGGGACCAACATAAATAATATTACTAGTTTAGTTTTGATAAAAATATTTTAATAAAAAATGAACAAACAGCATAAAGCACTGCAAGCAACCAGTTGCACAAAATCAATTTATCTGGTGCATTTACAAGCAGAGTAAGCTACAGAAATTTGGCTCAAAATGAGCTTTACATGATAATAAAAATATATATGTACTTTACTCATTATATTTATAATTATTTATTTTATTAGCATACCAAATTTTATTCAAATTGAATATGTATATAGCCTTATCTGAAAAATAGTACAAAATCAACCAAATATATCAGCTTCCGTAGATACTAATTTTAAAGTTATTTTTCAATTTAAAAATATAATATATACATGAATAAATTATCGTAAAAAGTATTAATATATTATATAAGACTCATTTTAAGCCAAATGTATTGTAACTTAATAGTACCTATAAATATATAGAATAAGTTCTCTCTCTATATATGAGGGCTGATTTTGTTAGCCTGAGCTAATTAGAAAAAAATATATTTAAAGAAGTTTTTATTTTTGTAAACTTTTTAATCTAAATTATTTAATATATAAATAAAATTTTATCATTTTTTAGAACATGTATATATTTTTTCACATTTTCAAATATAAGATTATTTAGTCATTTTTATATTTAAATTTTTAAAAAATAAATACATGTCTCTAAAAGTAGTAAGACTCGGTTTATAAATTTAATATAACTACATTGACAGTTTTATGAAAAAATTTAAAAAAATGAGTTTTTTAGATTATTTAACTAAGGGCTAATAAGATCAACTCTAACATATATGATGATGATAAAATATGAAAATATTTAAATTCATTTGCAAGTAAGATAGTTCTGAATCAACCAAATAAAATAACTTGATGTAGATACTAATTTTAAAGTTATCCTTTCATTGTAGAAACTATTGAAAAATAATTTATACATGAATAAATGATTGTAAAAAGTATTAATATATTATATGGGACTCATTTTAAGCTAAATGTATTGTAACTTAATAGTACATATAAATATATAAAATAAGTTTTCTCTCTATATAGGAGGAGCTAATTTTGTTAGACGAGCTAATTACAAGAAAAAAAATATTTAAAGAAGTTTTTATTTTTTGTAAACTTTTCAATCTAAATATATTTAATATATAAATCAAATTTTATTATATTTTAGAGACATGTATATATTTGTTCACATTTTCAAACATAAGATCATTTAGTCATTTTAATAATAAAAATACTAAAATATTTTTGTATTTAAATTTTCAAAAAATAAATATATATCTCTAAAAATGGCAAGATTTAGTTTATAAATTTAATATAACTACATTAACAATTTTATAAAAATTAAAAATAAGTTTTTTAGATTATTTAACCAAGGGATAATAAGATCAACCCTAACATATATGATGATGATAAAATATGAAAATATTTAAATTCATTTGCAAGTGGGATGATTTTAACAAATGTATTTATAGTTTGTCTTGCACTTTACAAAATTATTATATATAGAGTTGTGATCTAAGGATTCCAATTTAATTCTCCTCAGCGTACTTAGCATTAATGCATCCAAGTGCATTTAATTCATTCTTTTTATTTTTTAAAAAATTTGCATATATTTTTTGATTTTTTAAATCAATGACATTTTAGTAATTTTACTAAAAACCACTTATTTAAAAAATATGTACAAATTTTCAAAAGTTGTAAAAATTGTTACGCACGTTAATTATACATAGATTAATAATTGTACAATTTTAAAAAAAATAGAAAAGGCTAAGCCTAAGTGCACCCGGGTAATCCAAAAACTTATTTTTAAATGCTTTAAAATTTTATTACAAAATTATTAATCTATGTATTTTTATTTATAAACTAAACTAACCTTTTAAAGATGTATATATTTTTTTATTCTTAATAGAAGGATGTTTGGATCGGTTGGAAATCGCGTGATTTCCAACCCGTTTGAGAAGATCATAACCCTTCTTCCATGTGTGCATGCATATATATATATATACATATACCAAAATTCACTTATATCTATTAGATATTTTAATATTATCGAGAGCAAATAGAACTGTTAAAATTTAGAACTTAATATGCAATATGTATAAGTTTTCAAATACTTGAATAACAATATCTTGATAGCACCCAATAAATTACACGGGTGGAATCCTTAAACCGGTCCGAGATTGTATTATCTTAGATTGGTTTGAAATATCATTTTTTTAATATTTGTTTAAAAATTTTCATATTATCTATAATCCAAATTTTACTATTTTTTAATACTCGTATATTTGTTTTATATTTTTAAACACAAAAATATTATAGTCACTTTTCATAAGGATGAAAATAACTACAATGCTTCTGATTTTAAAAATATAACATAAATATACACATCCTCAAAATTGGTAAAACGTACAATTAGATTAAGAATTTTTTAAAAAAGGATATTGCGACCGGTCGTATATTACAATGTGGATGATCAGCGGCTTTGAAGGATTGAATTATAAAAACATAAAATTGCTTTACATGGCTGTTCAACAAAGTGTCATTTTAATTACTGTCCTTCGCTAGCATTCAGCGCACCTCTAAAAATCCTCATCTTCTCTGCACTAGGAAAAACTCAATTCTTTAATTAACTTTTAAATGTTAATGAGTGTAAAAGTCAAAATATGTGCGCAATAGTATTTGCAAATAATCCAAGACTCGAGGGGCGCTAAGATAAAGGCATGCAGAAGAAGGGCAGCTAGCCCGTCGGTGGGGATCAAAACACGCAGGTGCATAAGTCAATGTTCGGGCGTGGGATTCGTCAGCATATTCGGTCCTAGTCGATGAACAGTACGTTTCCACAGCAAGACAACTGGTTTCCCCTCGCAAAGCGCATAGTTCTACCATGCTGCCATGTAAGACGTCTACCTTTTCGCAATAGAAAATTTTCGTGGGCGGATGATGTGTGCTTGACTTTTAAATTTTACGGTGTGCTCCAAAAGTGATAAATTTTCTAATAAAAATTTTTAGAGTGATTTTTTTCATAGAAAAATTTTCAATTTAAACCTTTTTACTCTTTACAATTTCTTATTTTTTAATTATTTATTTACTTCTTCCTCTTTAAGTATTATATTTTTCAATCATTGATACACAAACTAATACATCAAATCTATCTATTTTAGTTTTATTATATTTACTTTTCATGGTTACCATACTATATCATATCGCTTTCTCGCATTTAAAATAAATTTTATATTGTGTTCGGAAGCAATAAAACTTTTGAACATATATATAAATAAGTGAATAAATAATTAAAAAATAAAATAATTATGAGGAATGAAAAATTTTAAATTTAAAGTTTCAGGTTGAAAAGATTTTGTAGAAATACATACCCTAAAACTTTTCACTCTTCACATCTTATAAAAAAATAGTTATGGGATAATAAAAAATTTTGGCCATTTGTTGACCATCAAAATTTTTTCCTAAATTTTTTTAATCTCAAACTTGTCACTTGTAACAAATATCATATATTTTAATCATTTTTGCATATCTTCTTATACAATTACTATATTTTTAAATTTTTTATACAACCATCCATGTAACTTACACATCTATTTTAACTTTATTCAATTTACTCTTCATCATTATCTCTATCATATTACATCATTTTTTATCTTTTAAAAAAAATTTCTTCAAAATTTTTATCATTTTCCTGATACATCTATCATATTATATCATTTTATCTCATTTTAAAAACTTTTACATCAAAAACTTTTATTCAACAGTTTTATCATTTTCTAAATACACCCATCATATCACATTATTTTCTCTAATTTTAAAAATTTTTACATAAAATTTTTTATCATTTGTCAAACACGCTTATCATATTATAATATTTTCTCTAATTTTATAAATTTTTATTCAAAAGTTTTATCGATTTGCAAACTAGACTCTTGGTTTGAAGAATTTTTTATGTAAAGAAATCGTACCCTTCTTCGCCAGAACCCTTCAAGTGCATATTATGTGGATGCTCCAGTGATCTAAAGGGCTTGAATACCGTTCTTAAAATAAATTTTTTGATTTTTTATATAATTATATAACATTTTAAATACATTTTTTTTATTCCCTCCGTGTTATGAGTTGATAAATTTGGATCTCTATTGGGTAATTTTAGTACAACATTGAGTGTGTTTGTCAAAATTCTTGGATCTCTGTTGGGTAATTTTAGTACGAAATTGAGTGTGTTTGTCAAAATTCTTCTTCCAATTCTTCCACGCATTGTTTCTTACTTTTTTTTTTCAGACTCTTTTACTTTCATCTTTTCATACAATTTTCTATATTTTTATTTTATCATATTTATTTGTAAATTTTTATCGTATAGCATCACCATTTTCTTGCTTTTCCCATTCCTAAAATAAAACTTCTCCCCACTTTTTATATTTACAAATCACATCTTATTATCAACTTCTATAATGGACTTTTAAGATGTATTTTTAAAAGAATATTTAGGCTAAAAATGGTGAAAAAGTTTTGGTACAAAAGTTATAGAAAATGAGAGAATAATTTGATATGACAGGGGTGATGATGAGTAATAAATCGAACAAGTTCAAATGTATGTCACAGTGGTATAAAAAAATGCAGATAAATAATTAATAATAAAATATTTATATAGAAAAATATAAATAAATAATTAGAAAATATGATAGAAATGGAGGAAAAAAATTTTAAGTGTTTTTTATTATAGGAAACTCTTATATTATGTAATCCTTTCTATTTAAATATTTTGATAGTTAATCAAAAAATACTTTATCTATAACGCTTACATATTTATTAAAAAATGAAAATAAATTTTATAATTGTCCGTAAATGACGAAATTTACAGGCAACCTTATAAGAAACTCTTGCAGCAAAAACATGAATGCAATGGACAACATGAAATGGTGAAAGTGAAATAGAAATGGACACAACAAAAAAAATGGCGAGAAAGGTCGACATAAACTGGTGAAAGCATTTGCTTAAATATGAACCGTTGCAACTAAATCTAGTGCATCCAGGCTCAAAAATTTATTTTTTAAAATTTTTTTATAGATGTTAATTTATGTTTATTTACTATGCATATCAATTTTTACTAATTTTGGATATTTTTAGATATTTTTTAAAATTATTTTTATATATTTTTATATAATCTATTATGTTTTTCAATCATTTACACCGGACTTATCATGCGATTAACCTATTTATTTAAATTTTATTTTTTTACACATCATCCTGGCTTATCAAATCATTTTTTGTCAATTTAAAATCTTTTACCCCCAAAAATTTGCATGAAAAAGTTGTACTCTCGCCCAGCCACATCCTAAACATACAGATATAAATGGTAAAATATAATGGCTACGATGGTTAAAAAATTAGATGTGTATGGGAGACCATGTCCTGCCCTTTTTCTTCCTTTAATATTCCGTGAGGTAGAATATCAGGCGACTGTGGAAAAATAAGGAAAATTGCAAAAGTAAAATTTTAAAAATTATATAAATGATATCATATAATACAAATGAAGTTAGAATAAGAAGGTATTTTTAAGATGATATACGTAAAAATATAAGAGTAAAGTCAGAAATAAATTACTCGTGTAAAAATGTACATGAAAGGAAAAAAATTAAGATTTGTTTGAAGCGTATAAGATTCCGGAGTCCCTATTCTTATTTTAAAGATAATTTTTCAATCCTTAAGATTTAACACTTAAGAGTAATCTTAAGGCATGTCTACTTTTAACAAAAATTTGAAATTAAAATTTTTTGCTCTCCATAACTATTATATTTTAAAATTACTTATTCACTTCTTTTTTATACCACTATCCTTTTTCTAATTATTTTTACACAACTATGCTTAAAACTAATCTATCTATTTTAACTTTACCTTCTTTACAAATCATCATTATCTTTATTATCTTACATCGTTTTCTATTAATTCAAAAAAATTTCTACCAAAAGCTTTTAATCTAAAAGTTTTATTATTGTCCGAACACCTCCTAATTTCGAATGCCATTTCTAGCATTTTTTACTTCTAAATAATTTTTAACATTTTTTAAATGAAATAAAATAAAAATAAATTAGGTAGTTGCCAAAAAAATATGTAAAAATAAGGATAGGTGGATAACTAATATGTATTTAAAAAATGATCCTGTTAGTCCAGGCTACACAAATATCCCGGTTAGCCCATCTCAAAAAACTCATTTACAATAATTTTTATTTTTTTCATATGCTTGCTTATCTAAATGTATTTAACATATAAATAAAGTTTTACCTATGTTTATATATATATTTTTTAGATTTTTAATACGTATTTTAAAAATCTAAAAAAATATATAAATATATCCGAAAATGGTAAAACTTGATTTATATGTTAAATAAACTTAAATAAACAAGTGTACAAAGAAAAAAATAAAAAAAAGTTATTATAAATGAGATTTTTAAAATGAACTAAACGAGACAAATACTTAGCCCATTAGCTCATTTTATTTTTTAAATTAGACATTATGTTAGACAAGAGCACAGTACAGTCTGTTCACATCCTTGACCTCTCGTCCTGGGTTCAACTCTTAAGGGAAGCATTTTGTCTTGCTTTTTTTAGAAGCGTTGTTTCCTACAAATTCATATTTAGGTATAATTTGTTAAGAAAATAATTTATTTGGAGATAATTGAGTTGTAAAAATCTTCTAAGTTTCCAAATGGAATAATAAAAATTAGGACATTATGAAACGTGTAATTTTTATTATTCTCACTTTCACATCTTATTAAATTATTTCATTCTCATGAAAAGTTTTTTATTATTATTATTATTTCTCCAACATATCACCGGTGCTTTTGGGAACAAAAAAGTAAATTCTTTTGCATAATTTTTAAATGTATTTTTATGTAACTATCTTATTTTATAATTACTTCTTCATATTATTATCTACAAGTTACAACTGTCATATCAATTTTAGTACAATTTTGGTAAAGCACTCGGAAAATGAGGGAAGGGAAACACATTTTCCCATTTACTTTAATCATTTTAAGTATTTTATATTTTTAATTTTCATCATTTATTTCAAATTTTTGTATAATTATTTTATTTATTTCCATTTTATCTTTATCACATTACATTATTTTCACACTCTTCTAAAATATTTTTTTTCATTTTTCATCTTACCAAACATATATTTATTTTTTTATGAAGAACACACATTGAATTATATTTACTGCATTTTTTTATACAAGGAAAAATTTTTAATATAAAAATTTTTACTCACATCTTCTTATGCAATTATCTTACTTTTCAAACATTTTTATACACTACCTATGTGACTAATCTATCTATTTTAACATTATTCTCTTTACTTTTCATCATTATTTTTATTATATCATATAATTTTCTAGCAATCTAAAAATTTTTACATCAAACATTTTTTATCTAAAAATTTTATCATTTTTCCAATACACCCTTACTTTACTTTAAGCCCTTATTAGTTTTAAAAAATCATTGCCCTTGTTGCGTCATATTATTGATTTATTTATTTCAAAATATCTTCATGGGTTATAAAACACGCCACCCATAGCATAAATAAAAAAAATTTGACAACAC
The DNA here is from genome assembly GCA_030490835.1 of Annona cherimola. Taxonomy (NCBI): domain Eukaryota; kingdom Viridiplantae; phylum Streptophyta; class Magnoliopsida; order Magnoliales; family Annonaceae; genus Annona; species Annona cherimola. The sequence goes on along the minus strand of JASFXW010000083.1, from coordinate 55,452 downwards.
ATGGAATGGGCAATGAAAATACAATCCTTGGATGAATAATAATCATCACATTGAAATAAGTTAGTTACGCGTCCTTCAACAAGATAATTTTACCATCTATTTTACTTATTCGATCTCAAGTTAATAAAACTATTATTTGTTTATTCCTACGCATAATCATATTTATTTTCACCCCAGAACAAAAGCTATTAGCGTTAATAATATGACATTATTATATAATGATTCCAAAGGAATCAGGAGGTTGAATGAGATGTATATGGAATATTTTTTATTCTATGTTGTGAATTTTTACATTTATAATAGAAATTATTTTATTTTTAATGTATAATTTTTATATAATTATTTTATTTATTTCCATTTTACTTTTATCATTTTACATTATTTTCACCCTCTTCTAAAATATTTGACTTTTATTTTTCATCTTACCAAACACATATTTTTTTTTATGAAGAACACACATCGAATTTTATTTACGGCATTTTTTGATACAAGGAAAAAATTTTAATACAAAAATTTTTACTCTCCGCAATCATACTATTTTTAATTAATTTTTCACATCTTCTTATGCAGTTATCTTACTTTTCAATCATTTTTATACATTACCTATGTGACTAATATATCTATTTTAACATTATTCTCTTTACTTTTCATCATTATTTTTATTATATTATATAATTTCTAGCAATCTAAAAATTTTTACATCAAACATTTTTTATCCAAAATTTTTATCACTTCTCCAATGCACCCTTACTTTACTTCAAGCCCTTATTAGTTTTAAAAAATCGTTGCCCTTTTTGCTTCATATTATTATTTTACCTATTTTAAAATATCTTCGTGGGTAATAAAAAATGTGCATAAATAGAAAAAATTTTGACAATAGATGGAAAGGGCAATGAAAATACAATCCCCGGATGAATAATAATCATCACTTTGAAATAAGTTAGTTACGCATGGTTCAACAAGATAATTTTAAAAAAGAATTGACTTGTTTCCATCTCAAGTTGTTAAAGCTATTGTTTGTTTATTCCTCCAAAACAAAAGCTATTAGCGTTAATAATATGATATTATTATATAAAGGAATTAGGAGGTTGAATGAGATGTATATGGGACATTTTTTTATTCTATGTTGTGAATTGTTACATTTATAATAGAAATTATTTTATTTTTAATATATATGATTACATTTTCATATTATCTCTCTATTTCATTTCATTCATAACAAACCCTTAAAAATGCAAGTCTGTAAATAGATAAAAATTTTAAATTTTAAAAAGTAATTTTGTTAGCAAGTGTTAAGGTTGTGAAAGTGTGAAGGTTGTGAAAGTGCAAGTCTGTTACATTTAAAAATGCAAGTCTGTTACATTTAAAAAGTAATTTTAAATTCTATAGTGTGAAGGTTGTGAAAGTGTCTGATAGTAATATTAGTTGTCTCAATATATAAAATATTAATTAAAAAATTATATACACATTATAAAACTTTTATAGATAATGATTTAGTATTTACTATAAGCATGGAGGCACCATGATTTTTAATCTTAAAATGATTTTTAAAAATTCGACCTTTTATTATATTTATCCTTACTTTTGTTGTAAACTTTTATAGATTATACTTGTACTCTACATTTTTAAAAAATTTAATAGTTGACATAAGTTCTAAATAAAAGTTTTTTAAGCATGACACAAGAAGATATATCAATGCTATAAATGGTTTAGATTTAAAAATACATATTTTACAATTAAAAAATCAATGATAAGCATGAAGCCTATATACTTACAGTAAGTATTAAATTATTACCTAACTTTTTTTAATTATATCACTCATATTGAATGGTCAGGTAATTGACAAAAGTGCACACTAGGGGTGAAATAAACGAGACAAATGTCTTAACCTATATTTAGACATTAGACCTCCAACTTATACACAATCTACACATGGGGGTGGGGGTGAGTTTTGCCAATTCGAGGTTCGCCTAACCTTGGCCATACTTTTTAAAAATTCAATTTCTCCCTATTTTTATACTGGGTTAGGATAAGGTCAGTTTTACCCTCATTTTTTTAATAGACTCCCGAACAAACTTTGAGTTGTTATCAGACCGATTTCGGGATAGCATGTTTGGTAAATAATGCGGGTTAAATAAGATGATTTTAAAATTTTATATACATATCAAATATAAAGATACATCTATACTAACTTTAAACCTTATATACGTTAATATTTTACTAATTATTAAATTAGTAAACACAAAATATGAGAAAATATAGTATAAATTTATTAGAATATGTTAATATACAATTACGCATAAGAATTATATATGCGTGAATTTTCTTATAATTCTTATATTATTTTTTAGATAAATCGATTCTTCTATTATTGATATGGTTAATTATAAAAAATATGAAAATTTTTGAAAGAAAATATAATAAAATTTAAACATAGGCTTATATTTTTTAATAAATTAATATATGTGGGGCAAATCGGGACTTTTTGGGGTAAGACATAGTTGACCCACCCCGACCTTATTTTCGAATACAAGGTAAAAATTTTGACTTATCCCAATACTGGGCAAAAACAGGTCAGATCAAAGTCAGGTCACGGATTAACCCATCCTAATTGTCACCCTTACCAACACATATTCATGTCAACTACTTAATCAACTAAGTTGTGACCATTACCCAACTTTTGTATATTACATATATGTTATACATTTTTCACAAAGTTCAATAGTTAGATATTCACTTTTAAAATGTGTCATTTTTATAAGAAACCTGTTTTCGATCAAAATTATTTCTAGTAGCATAATAGAAAAATAGTGACCTATGAATACTAGATTGTAGGGAGGTTGGAAATTGGAGGGTTTTGGTGAAAAAACATGTAAATAACAAAAAAAAGTAATTAAAAGTGTTTTTTTCATGGGACTAATATGTGTTGGGTAAGTTATGGCTCGTTTGATAAAGCATTTGGAGGACATTAACCGCACTTTAATTCGCTGCTTGCGGATTTGGTGATTTCTAAGAATGTTTGGCCGAAACATTAAACAATGATAGGGAATCGCAATCGTGAAAAAATTGTGATTCCATATAAGTAGTAATTCCAAGCATTTTGGTATCATAAAAGCTAATCAAAATTAATTTAAATTAAAAGACAAAATTAGTCTTAAATATTCAATCATTTTTGTTAAGTATCAATTTCACATAATCAATAGTTGTATTGCTTGTTTCCTATTCTCACTCTCCTATTCTTGATTTGAATGATCTTGATTACGAGAAAATTTTCATACATTAGGACAATTGAATGCAAAATAATTAAGATAATATAAAAATATTAACTAATTAGATCCAAAATCAAAACAAGTAGAGCCTCATTAGGTCTACACAATTTTAGATAATTTCACCTAATTCATGCGATGAAATAATATTATTTTGCATATTTCATGAATTATTATTAAATAAATTCTTTATAAATAGAATAAATACAAGCATAAGACTTTCGTAGTTATTAAGTTTATTCTCTAATTTCTCTTAATGGAATAATTTGATTTAATATGAAAATAATGTAAAATACTTTTCTAAATCAAGTAATTAATAAGGAAATAATCATAAAATACATTTCTAAATTACTAAAGCCTTGTAATAATATTCATAACTGTTATCTCTCAATTTCTATAATTTCTCATATTTTTGTGTGATTTCTTTCAAATTTTCATGCATTTTCGCATGAATAATAATTTCAATAATTCAAATAAACAACAAACAATAGAAATAATTTATGAAAATTTTCAAATTCGATCATGAGGTTATTTTATCGATCTAGTAGTATATTCATATCAAAATACATTATGTTAAAATTTTCATACAATATGACAACTAAGTACCAAGTAATTAGCCGATTTAGTTCTTGTATCCACTCTGGATCACCAGGTCTGGTGGGGCAATCCCCCACAAGCGATTCTTAGTAAAATTTGTACTGACAATTTTTATGCAATGAATTGTTTGGATTACTCTACCCCTAACCCCTTTCATATCGAATGGGGTCAGGGGTAGGGCGTATCCTTCTATCAAAAAAAAAAAGTACCAAGTAATTGAGATAATATAAAATTATTAACTAATTAGATCCAAAATCAAACACGTAGTGCCTCATCAGATCTACACAATTTCAGATAATTTCACCTAATTTGTGGGAAGAAATAATATTATTTAGCATATTTTATTATTTATTATTAAATAAATTCATTATAACAAGAATACATACGTGAATATGACTTTCGCAATTATTATGTATTATTCTCTAACTTCTCTTAATGAAATAATTTGATTTAATATGGATATAACGATAAAATATGTTTCTGAATCAAATAATTAATAAGGAAATATTGATAAAATATATTTCTAAATCACTAAAGCCATGTAATAATATTTCTAACTGTTATCTCTCATTTTGTATAATTTCTCATATTTTTGTGTGATTTCTTTCAAATTTTCATGCATTTTTACATGAATAATAATTTCAATAATTCAAATAAACACCAAATAGTAGAATTAATTTATGAAAATTTTCAAAACCTATCATGAGGTTATTTCATCCAACTAGTGGTATTTTCATCTCAAAATACATTATGTGGAAATTTTCATACATTGTGACAATCAAATACCAGATAATTGAGATAATATAAAAATATTAACTAATTATATCCAAAGTCAACGCAAGTAGAGCTTTATCAAATCTACACAATTTTAGATAGTTTCATCTAATTCGTGCTATGAAATAATATTATTTTGCATATTTCATTATTTATTATTAAATAAATTCATTACAAATAGAATCAATACAAGAATATGACTTCGCAGTTATTAAGTATTATTCTCTAATTTCTCTTAATTGAATAATTCATTTTAATAGGGAAATAATGATAAAATACATTTCTAAATCAAATAATTTATAAGGAAATAATCATAAAATACATTTCTAAATTACTAAATCCATGTAATAATATTCCTAACTGTTATCTCTCAATTTGTATAATTTCTCATATTTTTGTATGATTTCTTTCAAATTTTCATGCATTTTCGTAAGAATAATAACTTCAATAATTCGAATAACACCAAATAGTAGAAGTAAATAATGAAAATTTTTGAAATCTATCCTGAGGTTATTTTATCAATCTAGTAGTATTTTCATCTCAAAATACATTACGTGAAAATTTTAATATATTATGACAATTAAATACCAAATAATTGAGATAATATAAAAATATTAACTAATTATATCTAAAATTAAAATAAGTAGAGCCCCCTCGGTTCTACGCAATTTTAGATAGTTTCACCTCATTCGAGCGTTGAAATAATATTATTTTGCATATTTCATTATTTATTACTAAATAAATTCATTATAATTAGAATAAATACAAGAATATGACTTTCACAGTTATTAAGTATTATTCTCTAATTTCTCTTTATTCGATAATTCGTTTTAATAGGGAAATAATGATAAAATACATTTCTGAATCGAATAATTAATAAGGAAATAATCATAAAATACATTTCTAAATTACTAATGTCATGTAATAATATTCCTAATTGTTATCTCTCATTTTGTATAATTTCTCATATTTTTGTGTGGTTTCTTTCAAATTTTGATGTATTTTCGCAAGAATAATAACTTCAATAATCCAAATAAATACCAAATACTATATATAATTTATGAAAATTTTCCAAACCGATCATGTGGTTATTTTTTCCTTCTAGTAGTATTTTCATATCAAAGTACATTATGTTAAAATTTTCATACATTATAATAATTAAATACCATATAATTGAAATAATATAAAAATATTAACTAATTAGGTCCAAAATCGAAACAAGTAGAGACCCATCAAGTCAACACAATTTTAGATAGTTTCACCTAATTTGTGTGATGAAATAATATTATTTAGCATATTTCATGATTTATTATTAAATAAATACAAGAATATGTCTTTCGCAGTTATTAAGTATTATTCTCTAATTTTTCTTAATGGAATAATTTGATTTAATATGGACATAATGATAAAATACATTTCTGAATCAAAGAATTAATAAGGAAATAATCATAAAATATATTTCTAAATTACGTTCATTTAAAATTTCTCAAATCACTAATCAAAATGTCAGTTATTACATCCACAGCACAAGTAGAATAAAGTACAAGTTCAATGATTAATATTTTCATGCCTTTTCAATTAAATAGATAAATAAATCAACTTTGTCTATTTATAAGTTAGCTTTGAAAATTTAATTCTTAGCGAGCTACGTGCGTTGATCCACTTGTGACAAATAACGGTTAGTCCCAACATGGCTAGCAAGTAATAAAATTATTTGAAAATAGATAATGGTCTATTTTAACTTAATTAAACGGCATAAATATGCATTTAATTCAAAACTTTGGAAATAAGTCTCAAATGAAAAATCCAACCAATCCAATGGACTTAGAAGCATCAAAAACATAAAAATTAAATTTTTTAATCATGAAAATTGGACTTAAATAATCAAATCACAATAAAACAGAATGGAGGGCACGCAATGTGCCACATCATCGCCTCTTGACAATGCTGTTGGCAATTGCTGCCTGTGCCCTTGGACTGGGGGCCTGTTTTACTACTGGGCTTCAATCCATGGTGGAGGCCTGCTTGGCTACCTTACTACTAGACTTCTTGATCCAATCCTGCACCAGCCCACATTCAGATCCCGCCCCCCTCTGACTTTTGGCTCCACCAGATTGAGGTCTACAACCATAACTCCTGGAAGGCAAAACTATAAAAACCCAAATCTCTGTCCTTTATAAATAAATTCTAAAAGGGCTTGTATGTAAATTGCAAAAAGTAACCAACACATTGCAGAGATGTCACTTTCCTCTCGTCTCTTTTATATTATTAAATTGATATTAGCAAAGCTTATGAAATGAATGACCTGATTGATGTCAATGCAAGATTCTAATATATTAATATATATGTATCTATTAATATTTGCTTAAGCCCATGACAAAAGGCCTTTATCAAAGCTAAGATCATAAGCCAAAAATTCATCTTTTTCTGGATGTCACTATTAGGCACCACTTCTATTGTTGCCCATTAATACATGTAATAGCTTTAATCAAAACCAAGTTGCTGACATCTTTGTTCGCATGGTTTGACATATATTTATGTCTTCAAATACTTGCAAGTGGCCATTAAAATGCCAGACGTACGTGTATGTATATTTGCGAGTAAATGGATATTATCACAGATATTGTGGTGCCCCGACCCAGGTGCCTAGAAGCCTTACTCCGGGATCTTTATTGATTGGTAAATGTGACTCAGGATTGTTGCCCTGATCACACGACGGGATTTTTAAATTGGATCTCGTCCAATTTTTTTTCTTTTCTTTTTTTTTTTGTTTTTCATCACATAACAAACACTTGTCATCAACTTTACACATGATACTCATAATAACATCATATCATCATATCTGAACATATTCTTGACATTAATTTCACATATATTATTTATATCACAATAACTGACTTATCTACATCACAAGTTCTTTCAATCTAAACATTTCATACATATATAATCATTCATACCATATACAGACCAGTTTGTTGAAAAGTTTTCTCCATACTCTTTTCCTTTCCTGCATGGCCTGTGCGGTACCTGTCTATGGTTGGGAAAAACATAACATGAGTCGAAACTCAATAAGCAAGCATTTTTCATTTTAAATGCATTTCTCACCTTTCAGTAGTAGACGCTTAACAAGCGTTCGACTAGCAATTGGAGGAAACCTTTTCATAAATACCTTTCATGAACATTTCATAATCCCAATTCATGGCAAACATATGCTTGTAAAACTTGACATATAAAAATATATTTATGTTCTAAAATATTTTTCATCGAAGCTCCTTTTCTCATAGGACATTGTCATGTCCTAAAATACTTTTCATAAAACCCTTTTTAAGCATATGAAACATGCAATACGTCTCTGTCCATCTGGTAGGTGACACTTATCAAGTGATCATCCTTCCTTATGAGAGGAACCCTTCCAAGTGATAGCCCGCGAGTCAGGCGACTATCCGTGTTCATCTCCCATTTCAGGGAGGGCGCCGCCGGCATTTAGCCTTATTCAAGCGACTCGGCCTATGCAAAGGGGGCCCAATTTGCAACCCCGTCCGGCTTGCATATCTTTTACAGTAGACCTAGTACATAATCGTTGTGCACATTTTTCCTTCACATTCACATGCTAGCATGATTTTATAAAAACCACAGACCACAGTCTGTGTCCTTTTTCTGAAAACTTGATGCTAACATGCTTTCATAAAATACTACAGACCTCAGCCTGTATTCCTTTCAAATCTTAAAAACTGGGCTTAACCCATGTTAACGAGTTCTATGCTTAAAATATTTTTGTAAGGATGGCCAACCTTAAAACATTTATATTTCATAACTCATTTGAAGTATTCAAGGAAAACATTTAAAATAACAATATTTTCTAACCGTTTTGTAAATAATTTCTGAACGATAAAACGTCTTTAAAAATATTTGAAACCAAAAGATTTTTCTTATAAATAATTTTCCCATTTATGGTTTTTTTTATGATCAAAGGAGATGCAAGTACATGCTTTCATCTAATATCATATACCTTTGTCTAGCTGTCTTATTGTTCATTTCTATATGTGATAGACTTGTATAATCCTTTGAACATTACACAAATCGTTTTTCATATTAATTTATCGTGTTGGCCTTCCTTAAATCCTGCTCGAAACAATGGATTTTGGAAATGCCAAAATAATCCAATATTTGGAGAACCTTTGAAACATATCCTTAAAATACTTCAAAACCTTGAAATAAAACTATTCTAATACATTTATTTCAAATATAATTTTAAAATCTCATTTTCCTTTCTACACAACCTTTTCAACATTTGCATTTCAATATTTTTCAACATTAAAAGGATTTGCTTTTAACAAAGCAATTTCCAAGACAATTTAAGATTGCAGAATAAGGTCGTATAAAATTGTATTTTCAAAAGGTTTGCTTGCTTACCTGCGTAGTTAACTTGTATCTTTCACTTTTACCCATTTCTTTTCCTATACAAATAAAAAGAACCATTTTTCTCATATAGACATAAATTCCATGCTTGCACATTTCTACTATTAAATTTGAATTCATCTTAGGGTTTCTAACCCATGCTTATGTCATAATCACTTTATTTTCCTTCATAACTCTCATAGAGGTTAATTTGGTCTCTATTTTCACATATGAATTTTTATCCCAAAAATCTTTAAAAATTCCATTCATACATCCTTATAAATATCAATCTTATTTATGCCCAAATCACTCTGTTTACTATTCATGATCACTGTTCCTAATTACTGTTCACGCGGGTTATTGTTCATAGCATGTTTGGCACTGTTCATGGGTTTCAAAATTTGGTATTTTTTTTAAAAAAAAATAAAAAAAATATCAAGACATAACTCTTGTTTGGTACATCATGAGATAATTCATGCATTTTGAATTAATCATGATTATCTGGACTAAATAAATCATTTTAGCCACTTATACACATGTGTATAAGGTTCCATAATTCATGTTTTAAGCATAAATTTGACTTAACAAATTCTTTTAATTCCTATAATATATTCCATAACATACCATGATCAACATAATCATAATTCTCATTTAAAAGTTTTGAAACTAATTATTAAATTCCAAAACAGCCGTTCTCTTTTCACAATGTTCCATCTTCTTATTTATCTATTAATTTCATATACATATAATAGCATTAATTTGCTATCCATAATCCTTTATTACACTCTTTCCTAACATATATATTAATTTGGATCACTTTCACTTAGTTTTCATATTTATTTTTGATTATTTCTCAAACTGTCCACATTTGCTGAAATCAGGTGTACTGATTTCTCTAAATCTTGATTTATAATCAAATCAAGGTATTTAACTCTGAAATTTCTGTCATACATCAATAACTACATGAATTAACACTCATAAAAATTTCAGCAAGAAATATTAAGATTATATATTTATTTTGACATTTTCACTGTGCTGGACAGTGTTATAAAATTAGGAACAGCCCTAATCACGTTATTTTTAAACCATACTTATATCATCCAAAAATCATATTTAATTTTTTTCGTGTGATAATCATAATATCTTTTACATCATATCAAAATTTCAGATAAAAATTCTATCTACAAAAATTATTAAAAATCATTTACTACAGATGATCCTGTCACCCGTTTTACCCTGTTTAAGTTAATCTTCTCGGATTTTTAATTTTCAATCAGCTTAATTTTTTAAGCTAAAACTTTGGTTGTTCCTTAATGACAATATAATAAGCTTGTACAAAAATTTTCATTGCTAAAATCCTTCATTTACCATCTCATTCATATTTTGGTTTCTAACATCACGTATTCATCCGTTAAATAACTTAAATAAAATACAACTGTCATTATTTTATAATTTAGCAATTATATAAATATATAATACAGCTGCTGAATTTTCATAAATCCAGCTATTAATTTTATACATGCATAAATCTGTTGGGGACGGTAATCCATTCCAACAATAAAAATTCAATTAAAATGAAAGAAAGGAATTAAATAGAACCTGACTTGGAGTGTCTTTCAGTTTTGCTGGAAGGAAAATAAAAATGCTGTTGCCAATTGAACGACCTTCGCCTCAATTGTATTTCACGTCAAGCAGTTTAATTAATATTTTCAACGCCCTTTAGCAGAATATATCTGCTCTTGAATCTCCGCCCTTCAGCAATAGCTCATCTCTCACCTGCCCTTTTAAATTTTTTTTTCAGCAGCATATATTGATCTGCCCGTCCAGAACCAATGTCCGGCAGCTCCTTTTATATCCTCCATTAACGGTTCACCATGGTTGAAATTTAATTTAACTCATGGTCACCGTTTAACAAAATCCACCTGTTGCATTTTTAGAAATCCAGCATATATGCAGCTGTCCATGCACCGTCCACGGCTTCTTTTCATTTTCGTTTTCCTTTTTTTTTATCTGCATAAATAAATTAATTCATAACTGCCTACATACACACTTATATATTATGAAAATTTTTCTTATTAATATATATACAATTTCTCACAAAATGTACCTTTCGGAATTTTGAAAAAAAATTCTGTTTTATTTTAATTAACTAATTCATATTTGGATAAAAAATCTCATTTTAAAATTTTGGAAATATGTTTTCCAAAATTTCATTTCTTCATTAAATTGGGCATATTAAAATAGGCTTATTCATAAAATTTCACCTCAATTGGAGCAAAGTACATATTTTAACTTAATTAAAATCATATTTTGGCATAAAATTTTATTTTAAAATTTTGTAGACATATTTTGCAAAATTTAATCCATTCATTATGTAGGGTATATTAAAATAGGCTTGCTCCAAAAGTTTCATCTCAAACAATCTTATATACATCAAGATATTAATTAACTAAACAATTATATAAAAAATTAAAATATCAGCGTGTACGTGCATGCTGTACATGAATTACTTTTGATCACGTTTTCTAACGCACTTAAGTTAGGTAATTTAGTCAACTATTTTTCATAATCTGATCTGTCTAGATTAGAGAGCATATAATTTAGTACTTTTTATTAAATTTTTATGTGATTCTGAGTTATGCATGTTTAGATCTAATCAAAACAGTGATGATGAATATAAACCCTTAATTAGAGCCCCTAATTAGCCAAAAAATTTCTATTTATTTTTATTTTTCCATAAGGTCCGTAAATTTAAACAGTTTCAATTTGTATAATTCGGAATTTTGAAATTTCTTCCTGAAAAATTTGTAAAAATTCATTTTCATATATAATATTTATGAAATTATAAATTACCCTCTATTTTCTTATAAATCTCAAATGTAACCTTTGTAAATTCCAATTAAATCCCCTTTTCATCTCTATTCCCATTTTGTCCTTTTGTGGGAAGCTTCCTTTTTCGTATTTTGTGATTAAGTTAATCCAGAGTGATTAACTTACCACTTTATCTTAACCACAGGGTCGCTATTCACGTTCCACTATTCACATTTATTATTCATTTAAAAATTATATTTCATAATTAATTATTTGATCCTTCAATTTCATATATTATGGAAATCATATATTTATTTCATATAAAAGTCAATACATTACGTAGGGTTCATGACTTTAGGATTTCATATATGATCATAAAATTTGAGGTTCCACAGATATATACAAGAAACTAGTCAATGATGAAATAATAAACATCATATGCATTTTATGGTGGCAGAATACATAGAATTACATCTTGTGCATTAAAACAACAAAATGCATAAAATCCACATCATTAGAATGCATGTACATGCATAGCCTAGGCATAAAATTACGGCATAATTTAACTCACATAAATTTATATTCCCTAACTTCTTAGGACCATAAAAGGCAATCATACCCAATTTAAATACTCACAAAACCTAAATAAAGTCATATACATGTTGTGTGAAATCTTGCACAATTAAATGAGGAAAACATAATTGGTTTTACAATAAAAGTCATTCTCGGCATAAAATCAAACCAACATCAATTCGTCAAGAATTAAACTACTTGCCTAAGAGATGAAATAGGAATCAAATACAAGAATAATGTCCTCACAGCAACAGTATTCCCCCCTCTATTTCTCTATTAATTTATGAACTCCCTAACCAGAGCGTTATAAAATTCGTTGTAACCCATTGCTATTGGTGAGGCCTTAATTGTACTATTCAAATTCAACTCCATTCACCCTTATCTTGTGGAGTCCATAGCTCCCCAAAAAGCAAAAATATGATTTCTTTTCAATACCAATGATTGAATCCTTGACCTCTTAAGGCACTAGACTACAAGCATATCAATCGAGCTACATATGTTGTTGAAACAATATCCACGATTAAACTATAAATACCAATCTTAAGCCACGATTTCCCCCTTTATTTCTCTTCAAATTTATCAACTCCTTAATCAGAGCTTAATAGAATTTTTCGTAATGCATTGCTATTGGTGAGGGCTTATCCTATTCAAATTCAACTCCATCTCATTCTTATCCTATGGGGCCTATAATCCCCAACAAGCAAAAATATAATTTCTTTTCAATACCAACACTTGAATCCTGGACCTCTTAAGGCACTGGACTACAAGAATATCAATCGAGCTATACATGTTGTTGAAAAATATCCATGATAAAACTATAAATATCAATCTGAAGCCCATAGAGGCAACAGTGGGTCAATGCTTGGTCAAGAGGTCAACCTCTGCCATGTAAGCTATTCTATGTAGACTTTGACCAATCCTCTCAGAAAAACCAGGTTTGTCACAATAACAATAAAATCAGACCTAAACTTCACTACAACAACGTGTCAGCGATCAAGAAAACGACAACATAATTCTAGAGTTATGCCCTAGTCCACCAAACGACCACACCCACATGAAAATCCACCACATCTCTCGACGCGGTGAAATTTCATCAAGCAATTGGCTTGATTTCACATGGAATTAACACAATCCATCACCTTCCCTAAAGTCCAAAATTAACACCCCACGTTGTCACACCACAACCATGGGGATTTTGCCCCAAACTTCCATACATGCATTCTCTACCATTAGAATGCATTAAATTACGTCATTTCCACATTCTCCTACAATGGGACTTCTAAACCCTAACTGGAAACCACCAATCCAATCACCCAATGTCACTCCTTAACTCCATTGGCGGAATCCTACCACCATTTCTTGCTCGAATCATTCCATGTGTCATACTAGGCTACATTCATCTTCTTCCTCCCATCAGGATTTTCAAACCTTCCATTCAAATCAATACCAAATCGTGCCAAATATCATCCCCATGCTCGCAGTACATCAAGAAGGAAGAATAATAAAGAAATTTCAAGAAAGATTGAAAAGGAAACTACTTACTTGACTCAACGCCAACTTTTACCTAAAATCTCTAACCTAGCTCTTGAATCCACTCCCTAAGCTTTGTTTGATGATGGAAACAAGCAGTACTCTTTGTTTTGATGATTTTAGAGGCTCCAAAAATGATGATTTGCAGAGGGGAAAAGAGAAGGAGAGAAGAGGGAGAGAAAACATAACACGAAAGGGGAAAATAACATCTGTAAAAGAGGTTTGGCTTAGCATACGGCCCGGATCTTACAATTTGTGTTTGGATTTTGCGATAGCATATACCTGTGAGATCAAGGACTGATAAAAGACTGCTCTTTTGCCCTTAAAAAAACAGAAAAAAAGGGAAGAACAGAAAAGATATTCCTTCTATTGATGCCCGGATATTGTGTATGATTGTGGCTGTTTCTGCTCTTGTTCAGACATTTGGAAATCCTTTTTTCCCCTCTTCTTTCCAACGAAATCCTCAGTCTTGAAGCAACCAGTGATCAGTTTGTTAATAACAACATTAACATTCTGCTGTGCTAGGAAGTATCTTTGATGAGAATCGAAAGTAAGATTTCAAATATACCTATTCTAGGCGCAAAAATCTTGTGAAAAAATCTTGTGAAGAGGCAATAATCTTAAGAGAATCTTATGAAAGGCAACAATCTTAGGATATTTTTCTAAAGATTTTGTTGTAATTTTTATTTTTAGGATCTTTGAAAAATACTACAAGATCTCTTAGGATATTTTAGAATATGCTAAATAAACTTGTATTTATTTTAAGTTTACTTCCTTGAGAAGTTCACTCAAAATATGCAATTTCAATTTTTTAAAGATTTCATCCTTAATAAATGTTGCTAAAGTAAACTAGCATGTTCACCTATAAATACGGCTTTTGTAAGCTCTAAGGAGCATCAGTTTTGAGAATTATAAACAAGTGTTCTCTGATTTTTCCTTCTAATTCTCTTCTTCTTATTTTCCCTCTTATTCTTCTACTATTTCTATCTTCTTTCTATTCTTTACATCTCTCTAGATGTTCTTTCCTCTTTCTTCTATCTTCCTTTTTACCCATCCTACATCAATCTTATAACTGAAATTGGATCATTTGTGGATTTAAGCTTGATTTATGATCCAATGGATCCTCCAGATCATTCAAAGGAGTCTAATAAGTATCATGGAATCTGAATTGAATTTATTCATATATCTAGTTGCTCTTTTTTATTTTTCATCATCATAAGATAAATTTTATACATAGCATAGACATTAACAAATCCTGATTTGATAGTCATAATTCTTGTTCTGGTGAAAGAATCTTTTTTGTCTTCAACCCTCAATTGGATTCCTGCTACATCAAGTTCCAGTCTGCTGACAGTACTACCATCAATGGGGATATTTACTACTATGTTGTTTAATTTACAGACTGTCATTATTAAAGAGCTCTTTCTTGTGTCATTAATAGATCGGAATAATCAATCATGCAAGGTAAGTCTTTTGTGTATCTGGGTCCTATGAATGTTGTTCATCTGTTTACAATTGTTGCATAGTTTAGCCTCAGCAAACTTCTGCCTTTTCTCTGAAAATAGAATTTGTTTGGGTACTTTTTTTGTGTACAACATAATCTCTATATAAATTTACACGGGAAATCTCTTATGGATTTATGTCTGACCCTTTAAATTTTCTTTATCATCTTTCCTGTTGTTTTCTATGAAGTTATGTAGCTTGAATGCTTAACCTGCCATTGCATTTAGATTGCAAAATAAATTTGCCTTGATGAAACTCTTGAGGTTTTGTAGGTAGGAATTTTAATACACAAAATTATTTCTAGGGCAAAAAGATTTTAAAGCCTGCAGTCGATTGATTGCTTTTTCCATTTTTCGGTTTAAAGTTGCTGATTCAAATAAAATGATTGCAGCTGATGGATTGCATGCTGACAAATTTTTTGAACCGGATGCGGAAGGGCAATTTAGGGCACCTTTCTTAAGTAGTATAATAAAATCTAAAGGTCGTTGGGGAGTATCTCATGCTCGCCCTCCCACAGAATCAAGGCCCAGACATGTCTCTATTATTGCTGGTTTCTATAAAGATCCTAGTGCAGTTACAAAAGGTGAGATTATATCTTCTTGTTGTGATTGTCAATGAAATTGATTAACTGAAGTTCAATATTTTACTGCCTTCCCATATGGTGATCTCTATGGAATTTTCAAAATTACTTTTGAATATTAAAACAATCATTACTGAAGATCGGTTGTGTAGAAATTTATCAGTTCAACAAAAGAGTATTTGCTCATTGGCATTTTTGAAGGAAAGTGTTAGCTTTGGGTCTTTTTGGTTTGTCAGGATTCACATAGAATTTTGTTTCAGAGTCGTTGGACATTCTATGTGAATAAGAAGTGAGAAACCAACTCCTCTTTTCCGTAGATTAGAACAAACAACTTAATGCGAGGTCCACAATATATTTTCTATAGAGGAAAATAAAATCCATTTATAAAGGGAAATATAAATGTCAAATCCAGGTCCTGTTTTAATCATGTGCAATGGAGATCAGGAAATGCACTAGTGCAGAGCGAGTTTGTTGAATGAAAAAGTGATGCAGGTTGAGTAGAGGAGAAGAAAGAAGAAAGAGGAAGAATGCTCTCAAGGGGAAAAGGAGGGAAGAAAGAGTGATCTCCATCAAAAAATCATAAGAGAGCAAGAGGAAGACTGAAAAGAAAATGGCTACAGTTCATTAGGACAGCTTTCGAAATATTTAATCTGATGGCAAATGTAACTTATGCTAAAAAAATGGTCAACAGATCCATGTAGCTAACGTTGTTTAGGTGAGATGAGAATAGTACTTGATTAAGATGAATATTCCATTTTTAGAATTCATTTCCTAGTGATTTAAAATCTCCAAATTTTCACATTTAGTGGGCCTGTTGTAAATTGAATAGAACTAAACATGGTTTGTATTGTATATGTGAGATAATGTAAAAGTGAAGTTAATAGGCGATAATATAAGAGAAAGCAGACTAAGGTGGTTAACAAGTGAAATGGAGGCCTGAAATGGCATGCATTAGAATAGTCAAGTTTATTCAAATAGAAAGCAGTAAGAGAATGAGAGTAAGATAGAAGAAACATGGATGGAAGTAGTTAAACAAGAGATGAAAACATTAAATATTATGACAAACTTAGTTTCTATTTCTCAAGAATGGCGCAATAGATCCATGCACCTGACCCCACTTAGGTGGGAAATGACATATGATAATGATGATGAAGACGTGTGTACTAAGTTGCATAATGGCCACCTTGTGGTGTTAATTAAATGATCAGTTGCGTGTTTTGCATACGAAGTTCTATATTTCAAAATGTGTCCAATTTATCCCCTGATTGGCTTTTCTAAGATTTCTCAGAATTAGGGCTTTATTATCTTCTATGAAGTACTCATCAGGCTAATACATAGAGCCTGTTACACCTGTCTCATAGACTTGCATGGGTACCCTTCATGAGTATGGGAAACTTAGATAAAAACTCTTTGGTTTTCATAACTTGCATAATCACACGCCTCAAAAAAAAAAGAATTTACATAATCACAATTCAAAGGTTTAGCCAGTGAGTGAAATTAAATAATTGGATCCATTAAGACTAAAATAATTTAGCAAACCCACATTGAATCTATAAAATCTCAGAATTTGCTCAGTCATCCTACAAACATGATCTACAACTAGTGCGCTTTATGCCATTCCCGTGTCATGTATTGAAGCCACCACATCTGCCTCATTAAAAAATTTTATGCCTTTCATGTTGTTTGCTGGGGCATGTTTGAGATTGAAAAGTAACACAATGGCATATCCTTTGTAGCCAAATATGATGTATGTCCATGGGATCCAACAACAAACCCAAAAAAAAAACCACAACTAACCATAAATGGTGGGATTAATGAATTATGGTTGGTAGTGGGATAGTTCTGAAGACAGCCTTTGCTTGCCATTTCAATTTTTTTAAAAAATTTCCATGAATTTCAATTGGATTGTTTTTCGACAGCTTTTGTATTTTAATTATAATAAACACTAGTTACTTTTGATAGGTAGTCATCCAAACGTTGCACTCAACCAGTGCCTGGAGTTGAAATGAAAGTTTCTTCATATGCTTTTTTCACTTTACAACCAAAGAGGCCCTAAGATCCTTAATGACATGTTCCTAGACTAATGGCTTAAGATAATGTCTATGATGAAAGCTGAAAACAACATCAGTTATGTGACAGAAGCCAAAAGTTACATCAGTTTGTAAGTTCTCTCATTTTGAAGTCTTTTAATAGTTGAGGGAATGGGGAAGGCATAAAAGGATGTGAATGCTCCTTGTTTGATGTGGAATTTTTTACGTGAAGAGTTGATTCGAATTAGTTCAGGTTCGTTTTTTCTCATTTGGATCAAATCTAGTCAATTGCAGTGAAATGTAGTTAGTTCAAGTGCAATGATGCTCATTCTATCTTATTCTGTTCGTCCTAGCTAATTCGAATGGGTTCAAAGTTACTCATTCTCATTTGCATCGAATCAAGCCAAATTAGAGGAGTTGTAGTCACTTCTAGTGAATCAAAGTTCATTTTTGCCAATTCGATCTATATGAGTCGATTTGAATGAGTCAATGGTCATTCGTTCTCATTCCAATCAAACGAAGATGATTACAGCGAATTGTAATCAGTTACACTTGCGTGATGTTCAATTTGTCTAATTCAGTTCATTCGAGTCGATTGGTGTGAGTTCAAGTTTGCTCTAATTGACTTGATTTGATTCAAACGACAACAATGAGAGTTTGAACTCGTCCAAATCGACTCAAATGAACTAAATTAGAATGAACCAATCACAATTAAGTTAAACTAGCTATAATGAACTCTAATTAGCACGATCTTGTACGAATGAAAGTAGACGAACTTGAACTCATTCAAATCGACTCAAATGAACTCAATTGGATGTAATAAACTTTGCATTATAGGAACTCACTTCTTAGGCCCACTATTTATATTAATAACCCTTGAAGTATTTTGAAATTTTGCTACCTATAGAGAATGTGTTAAACAAAAGTATGAAAGTTTAAAAATTATTATTACAAGAACGTGGTTACAGGAAAAGAAAGAGTTCCTAATATGATTTGATATTATTTTAAATTTTTTTTTATCAAAAGTCTACTTTGTTCCTTTTGTTTTTAATTATTACATCTCATATCACATTAGAGAACTTAGAATGGAAAATTTATTCCCAGGTGAGTGAGTTTTTTAGATTTTCGATAATGGTTTTTATATAATCTTTCTGAGAGCTCTTTTTTTTAAGAAAAAATTAGCAGATAATGCAAATGTAGTAAAATAATAATAATTTTTAACAGAAAATAGCAACTAATGTGAATGCGGTGAAAAGACGAGAGATAAAACAACATCTAATGCATTTAGCGTTGCAAAAAATTATTATTTTTTTAAATGAAAGAAATTAGTTAAAACATATAGCTAATTATAGGATAATAACTTAAATCAACCAATTATCATAAGAATTTAGCATCATCACAAGGCAGAACAGGTCAGCATGTGTACCAAAGGTCTTAATTCTTTAGTCTCATGAAAGATGAAAACCACTAGTCATCACCGATGCAACATTAAGATTTCATCAACTTAATGTGCTGTAAAATAGGATAATTGTTTGTAAAAGAATATAAAAATTGACTAGGTTGCAGCGGGCAAGAGCTCCCGTGTCCCTCCTCCGTAGCTCCCACCGGCGTCTCTGGCGTGCTTGGAGCTGAGTGAGGGCGGAGTTCCTAAACTCATCGTGCTCGTATTGACATTACAGAGACGTAACAGTGATCCTGGAAGCAGCGGGGGCATGGACCAGAGCATCGGGGATCTGCTGGGAGCGGAGCTCCAGACCATGGCTATATCCAGCTCGGGTCTGAAGAAGATTGCGCCAGAGGGGGATGCAGCGATCCTATGTTCCCTTTGGTCGTCCAAATCGTACAATAAAGAGCTCTTCAAAACCATGTTGCGGAGAGTATGGAGGATGCAACGACAATGCCGGTTTACGGAGGTTGGAGAAAACCTCTATCGTGTCTCGTTCGAAGCTGAGGAGGACAAAGACCGGGTGTTGAAGGGGAGTCCGTGGTCTTACGAGCGCAGCCTGGTCCTGCTGACTGACCTCCGAGCGAAGACGGAAATTGCACATGTCATGCTCGTCAAAACGCCTCTATGGCTACACGTCTCGGGCATTCCACACTTAGTCGATAACAGCTTCTTGGGTCGCTGCATAGGAGATACGTTTGAAGCTATGACCGAGATGGTGGCAAGTGACACGGAGCTCAAGCTTAAGGTGGTTGTGGACTGTCGGGAACCTCTTCGTAGAGGTATGTTCATACAGTTGGAAGCTCAAAACCGGCGATGGATCTCGTTCCAGTATGAAAGACTGCCCCTTTTCTGCTACCATTGTGGCAGAATGGGCCACGCTTTCTGGGACTGTCCGACTACATTTTCTGGACAGAATCAGGTGGCTGAAGCTGATCTTCCTTATGGATCGTGGCTGCGGGTAGGGGTGAGAATTGCAAAGTCGGCAACTGAATTCTCAAGTGGCAATTGGGCAATGCCCATTAAATACCTGGGCTCGTGTTCCAGCTCCACCCATGAGGAGTCGGGGGACAGCATTGGGCTGGACAGCGAGTGGGGTGGCGTCCAACATCCGAGGTGCGGCAGCTCTGTTGCCAATCTGCTGGGGCCGAAAGGGAGGGATCCTGGCGCTCGGCTTTTGGCGCAGACAGGGTGCTCTGCCGGAGCTGCTATTCCAAATTCGCAGCAACCTTCAAACCAACCAGTAGCGGTGATCAAGGACATGGAGGCAGATCACTCGCTCCCCCAGCGTCCCATCTGCCCAGAAGAATCCTGGAACATGGACAGCGTGCGTTCTTGTGGTCGTCCAGCAGGAGGTCTTCCCCATGGGGGTGTCAACACAGATTCGTTTGATGTCCTTTTCCCACAGGTGGACGACGTGTGTGATATGGCAGCGGGTCAAGGGGTTGTGCCTGCTGGAGGAGGAAGTCATGATGCTGTCCTTACCAGCGTGTCCCCAGTCAAATTGTGAGAGGTTGACCCTAAAGCAGTGGAGCGTGTTGGGGCTGTGCATGTAGAGGGAGTGAGTCAAGCGTCCATACTTGCTGGGAATGCTCATACCAGTGGCTTCCCCCTTAGCAGCGGAAGCGTGGATAGGGTTGTCCTGGAGCGGCAGATGACAACAAGGGCTGGGGTAAACAGGATGGGTATGCTGCCCATGAAGCACTCATCGGGATCCAGTTTTCATGATGCGGGGTTGGATGGCATCCAGTTAGTTGATGTTCAGGTTGTCCAAGGAGTCGGCATTTCCTCTACCCTTCAAGTGCAAGACTCCAGCGGTAGGACAGAGTTAATCACTGGCGTAGGGGGGCGTTTTTCGGAGGCTTCACATATGAAACGAAAATGGAAGAGAAGGGCTAGGGAGGACAAGGAGCCGGATATTCTTGTATTTCAGCAGTGCAGGTCAAGGGATCATGGCATGAGAATTAGAGTAAGGGAGAGGGATGACGAGGAGGTACGGCAAAAGAGGAGGAAAGCACAATTGGATCTTGGTATGATTGAGGCGGAGGCTGAGGGCGGTCCTCAGCCCCGCCTCACCTAATATGGCACTGTTAGCATGGAATTGCCGTGGGCTTGGGAACCCACGTGCAATCCGAAGCCTTCTTAACGTGGTTAAGAAACAAGTTCCCTGTTTGATCTTCCTCTGTGAAACCGAACGAAATTCCAAAGAGATGGAGGGAGTTAGAAGAAGACTGAATTTTGATTGTTGCTTTGCTGTGGAATCTCATGGTAGAAGGGGGGGTCTGGCCCTCCTCTGGAATAACGACAAGCAAGCAAACATAATGAGCTTTTCGAACCATCATATTGAGGCTAGCTTTTGTGGTTGGAGGTTCACTGGATTTTACGGTCATCCCGAAACTCACCAACGACACCTAAGCTGGAGTCTTCTGAGGCAGTTGATGGGGGGATGTAGCGAGCCGTGGATCGTTATGGGAGATTTCAATGAAGTTATGGGTCCGAGCGAATATGTTAGTTGGAGACCCCGTCCATGGCGTCAAATGGACCTGTTCCGTGAAACCATTGATGATTGCAACCTTTTGGACTTGGGATATGTCGGATCCCCGATGACTTGGAGAAACAATAGGAGGGGTCGGCGGAGGGTGGAGGCGAGATTGGACAGAGGATTGTGCACACCCTCGTGGCTCAATCGGTTCCCTTACGCTAAGTTGCTCCATCTACATGCCTCCACTTCTGATCATTGCCCCATCCTGTTAACTCTCGACTCCAATCGCGGTTCAAGGAAACCCCCTAAAGAGTTCCGGTATGAACTCTTCTGGGCTCGTGACAAAGATGCTACCCGGATTGTCAACCAAGTATGGGAATCTGAGGCCTCCATGGATGTTCAACCTCATTGTGTGGTTTCATGGAAAATCAAGCGGGCGGCTACGGAACTTGCCAAATGGAACCAAGGGAAGAGGGGAAATCTTCGTAAGGTGATCGCCATGAAACAAAGAGAACTCAATTCCCTGGCTTCTTTGAGGCCGTCAGACTCGAGAGATGACTCCAGGCAGCAACTCAAGCTTCAGATCAACCTTCTGTTGGAAGACGAAGAGCAACTCTGGAGGATGCGCGCTAAGTCACACTGGCTTCTCGAGGGGGATAAAAACACTAAGTTTTTTCATCGCATGGCCTCCACCAGGCGTCGTACAAACCATATTGACGCCTTGAGGGATCAGAATGGCAATTGGGTGAGGGATCAGGATAGCTTGTTGGAGCACACTGTCAAATACTTCTCAGATGTTTTTGCTTCCTATAACCCAACTTCGTCTCAATGGGTTGGTGATGTAGTTATGCGGAGAATCTCTGACGAGCAGCATCAAGTACTTATCAGACCACTGCAGGCTGAGGAAGTTGTCAGCGCAATTAAGGGTATGAGTCCTTCCAAGGCTCCTGGTCCGGATGGGATGTCTGCAGGGTTTTTCCAAAGGCACTGGGCAACTGTGGGGAGCGACATTATCAGCTGGTGCAATATGTTTTTGAATGAAAGCAATCCGGTCCGGAGACGCTTGCTTATCAGGAATTCGAACTCTACTACTATCATTTTGATTCCTAAGAGGAGCGGCGCTCAGGATCTTTCCCAGTTTAGACCCATTAGTCTCTGCAATGTGGTCTACAAAATCCTGGCTAAGGTGTTAGCTAATAGCCTCAAGGGGGCCCTTCATGATGTCATCAGCGAGGAACAAAGTGCATTCGTTCCTGGTAGGCTCATTTCTGACAATATGCTGATTGCCTATGAGGCGATTCATTATCTGCGGAGACGTACTACGGGGCGCAAACATGAGATGGCGATCAAGTTGGACATGTCGAAAGCATATGACAGAGTTGAGTGGGATTTTCTCAAACTGATGATGGAGACCATGAATTTTAGCCCGATTTGGATTGAGTGGATCATGAGCTGCATATCTACTGTCTCATACAGAGTTAATGTCAACGGCTTCTACTCTCCTTTCTTCACTCCCCATAGGGGAATAGGCAGGGTGACCCGCTTTCACCCTATCTATTTCTTCTTTGTGCTGAAGGGCTATCTGCTATTATCTCTCATGCGGTCGCTTCCGGGACTCTTCATGGCATTAGGCTTCAATCGCATGGCCCGGTCATTTCCCATCTTTTTGCTGATGATGCGCTTATCTTTACTAGGGCCACTGATGGGGATGTTCTGAAACTGATGGATATTCTGAGTCTATATGCTGGCTCATCGGGACAACTTATAAATGTGGATAAAACGACGGCTTTTTTCAGCACCAACACACAGGATAACACAAGAAGGGTCCTGCTCCAAATCCTTGGTTCGGGTCGGCAGGATTTCCACCAATACCTCGGTCTCCCGGCCTGGTTAGGCAGATCCAAAAGGGGTTTTTTCATGAGCCTTAAGGAGCGGATTGGAAAGCGTCTACAGGGTTGGAAGGGTAAACTGCTTTCATGGGGAGGTAAAGAGGTATTAATCAAGGCGGTTGTTCAGGTCATCCCGACCTATGCCATGAGTATTTTTTATTACCCAAATCCTTCTGTAAGGACTTAAACGGCATGTTGAGCAAATTCTGGTGGGGTGAGAGAGATGGTAAGAGGAAGTTGAGTTGGGTGGCATGGATGGAAATGTGTAAACCTAAGAGGGCAGGAGGGATGGGGTTCAGGGACTTTCATAAGTTTAACCTCGCCCTACTGGCTAAGCAGGTATGGCGGCTTGTTTCCCACGAATCGTCCTTATGCCACAAAATCCTTAAGTCCAGATACTTTCCCAATTCGGACATATGGTCATGCAGGGTGAGGCCGACTGATTCATACACTTGGAGGAGTATTCTGAAGGCCAGGGATTTACTCCAAGTGGGGTGCAAATGGCGTATTGGCAACGGTCAACGGGTAAGGGTCTTCTCTAATTTGTGCCTTGATGATGTGGTGCGGAAGGCGGGGCCCCTTCCGGCCTCAATTCCAGAGGACGTAATGGCAGACCATTTCTTCGACTGTGCAACTAATTCCTGGCATCTGGAACGGGTGGTGGCTGCTATGGGTGTGGAGAAGTGGCCTGAAGTTGCTATGATTCCAATCCCCTTGGTTCCGGTTGCAGACAGTGTGTACTGGAAACATGAGCCTAACGGTAACTACACGGTTAAGTCGGCTTATAGGCTTTTGTGTGCGGATTGTGATCCCCGCGCCACCGGCGCTTCTTTCAAAGCGGTTTGGCGGCTTCATCTCCCACCTAAGGTTGCCATTTTCGGCTGGAGACTTTTGAAGGACGTGCTCCCTACGCTGCTTAACTTAAATCATAGAGGTGTGGAAGTGGACCCTGTCTGCCTTTTTTGCAGTTCGGAGTTTGAAGATGCGGACCATCTGTTTCTGAGATGTGGTGCGACGATGGGGGTTTGCTGTACCGCTGCTAGTCTGTCTTCCTCCGTGGCTTCTGTGCAGGAGGCTTTTGACTTACTGGTTAGGGAGAGCCGTCTCGACGATCTTACTCTATTTATTCTCTGCTGTTGGAGGGTCTGGTTTCTGCATAATATTTTCAAGGAGGGTACCCGCCCAAACTTCCTGGACTCGTTGACCTGGTGTATGGAATTTCGTTATCATCATAGGATGGCCAAAGCGCTTGTTCCGTCTGGATTGCTGGAGAGATCATTGGTGCCTCGTTGGGTTAGGCCGCCATCGGGGTATGTGAAGATCAATGTTGATGCTAGGTGTCGGAGGGAGATGAATGTGTTTGGTTGTGCTGCTATCATCAGAGATTCGGGGGGCTCGTTTGTTGCGGCTAGCGGTTGGAAGCGTAGAGCGTGCGGGGATCCACTTTTCATGGAAGCCACTGCCTTCCTCTTGGGTCTTAAGTGGGCTCTCCAATTAAATCTCAAACAAGTCCTCTTTGAGACTGACTCCCTCAACCTATGTAGTTTTTTGGCAAGTCCGCATTACTTTTCATCCCCCGTGGGCTTTGTTATTGACGAGGCTAGATCGATTATCCTCGATAATGTGTTTTTTTCGGTCCATCATGTATTGCGACAAGGTAATGATGCTGCGCACTCTTTAGCCGATTTGGTGTCTGTCTCGGCGTCTGATCACCAGCTTTGGTGGGGTAACCCCCCCAAGCCATTTTTTGAAAAATCTGTACAGATAATTTTTTGGCAATGAATTGCTTGGATTACTCCATCCATAACCTCTTCCACATTGAAAGGGGTTAGGGATTGAGTATACCCATTTTATGAAAAAAAAAAGTATAAAAATTGACTCTAATTGACTTGATTTGATTGGAATGAGAATGATTGTACTTGAATTAGAATGAATTGAATTAGATAAAATATACTTTAATTAACTAGAAATTTTTACAATTATCTCTATTTGACTTAATTTCATTTGAATGAGAATGGACGAATATACTCATTTTAATCGACTCTAATGAACTAAAGTGGAAGATTGATTTACTTGAGCTGAGAATAACTCACTCTGTACTTGTAAATAGAATGTTTGAATGAAACAAGTCATCACATTTTCAATCTTGCACGTGAAATATAAATCTGTTCAATGCATATCTTTGCAATATAGGTTGCTGAATTTTGTGCATTAGCTGTCGCAGTGGGATTTTTTTTCTGAATATATACGAGCATTCACATGTAGAAATGAAACTTGCCCAGTTTGTTAAAAAGGGAATACAAACAGATTACAAACATCTGAAATTTGTTAAACTAACCAAAATACAATGAAAACCTAGTGCAAATTTCTATTCTAATATGCGAGAATAACTCACAGAGTGAAAGATACAAAATAACCTAGTACAGAGTGAAAGATCATCCAGGATATTTCTTTCACAGTCGTTGTTTCAATCCGTGAGAATAACTCATCCCGTGCTTGTAAACGGAATGTTTGAATAGAACAGGTCATCATATTTTCACTCTTGTACATAAAATAGAAATCGGTTTAATGTATGCCTTTGCAATATATGTTGCTAAATTTTGTGCATTAGCTGTTGAAGTGGGATTTTCTTTATGATTGTACGAGTATTCATATGTGGAAATGAAACTTGCCCAGTTTGTTGAAAGGGAATGCAATTTTCTATTCTAACAAACACATCGGAATCCGTTTTTGAATGTGGCTGCTTTGCTTCTTCTTCCAAAAAAATTTCAAGTTTTCCAGTTCACTTATCTGATTTTGTTCCATCTTCTTCCCGAAGAGCCTTATTCTGTTTGTTTTGGGTTAGGTATAATAAATCATAAATTTCATTTTTCATTTTGATTATTCCATGGCTATGTAGTCTTTTATTCCATTCTTTAAAGTCGTGAGCCAATTAACTTATGTCGCATTTGTATGCTAATTTTTCTAGGGGGTGTCTCTCAACATATTTATTTGATGTTTAATGGCCTTTGGAACACGTGTAGGGTGAGAAGGGGGTTCGATCGGCTCGAGCTCTCCATTTTGAATTCGGCAACTTTGCTTATCCTTTCGAAAAAATTCCAGGCTCTCCAGTTTTCATTTCTCTGATTCCATTTCATCTTCTCCCCGACGAGCCTTATTCTGTTTGGTTTTGGTCAGGTATAATAAATCATAGATTTCCTTTTCCTTTTTGATTATTCCGTTGTTGTGTGGCCTTTTAATCCATAATTGAAGTTGCATGCACGGCGGCATGTTCGTTTTCATTTTTATTAAACGTGGCCTGTATTTATGGTGGTTTTTATTAAACTTGGCCTGTATTTATTGATGCATGGCAAACATGTATTCATTGATTTACGTGAACCGACTGCAATTCTCTCTAACTGACTCGATTTGATTCGAATAGGAATGAATAAATTTTAACTCATTCGAATCAGCTCAAATGAACAAAATTAGATAAATTGAACTTCGATTAACTAATTTACTTAATTGAATTCGAATGAGAACGAGTGAACTTATGAATAAGTCTATTTGAATGAGTTAGTTAATTGATGTTCATTTTATCTAATGAGATCTTGTCTCGAGAGAACTTAGAATGAGAACTTTATTCCCAGTTCAGTGAGTTTTTTAAATTTTCGATAATGGTTTTTATGTAATCTTTTTTAGAGCTCTTTTTTTTGAAAAAAAATTAGCTGATAATGCAAATGTAGTGAAATAATAATAATTTTTAACAGAAAACCAGAACTAATGTGAATGCAGTGAAATGACTACAGAGAAAAATAGCAGCTAATGCATTTGGTATTGCAAAAAATTATTATTTTTTGAATGACATTAGTACTAG
Organism: Annona cherimola; assembly: GCA_030490835.1. Classification (NCBI taxonomy): domain Eukaryota; kingdom Viridiplantae; phylum Streptophyta; class Magnoliopsida; order Magnoliales; family Annonaceae; genus Annona; species Annona cherimola. The sequence goes on along the minus strand of JASFXW010000083.1, from coordinate 27,719 downwards.
GATAAATCACAAGCGGTGAGTTCAGAGAATCTCAAGTAAAAGAAATCAGTTAATACATATAGCGAATTATAGGATAATTTAACTAAAATGAACCAATCATCATAAGAATTTAGCACAATCACATGACATTTGATGTGAATTGTAGTCAAATAGATAGTTAATCGGAGTAGATTGTAGACATTTTGAATTAATAGAAGCACATCCTGTCTAATTCAATTTATTTGAATTGATTCAAATGATTTTAAGAATGTTCATTCTCATTCAGATTAAATTTGGATGAGTTCAAGCTCTCTCGTTGTCATTTGAATCAAATTAGGTCAATTAGAGTAAGTTGTAGTCACTTCTAGTTAATCGAAGTTTATTGTATCTAATTTGGTCAATTTTGAGTCTACTTCAATTAGTTATTCGTTCCTTCTCATTCCAATCAAATGAAGTCAATTGGTTGCGAACTGTAGTTAATTGAAATTCAATCTATCTAATTCAGTTAAGTTCAAATCGATTTTTATTCGAATTAAATCAAATCAATTAGAGTGAATTATGGACATTTCGAGTTAGTCAAAGTAGCTAATCCAAGTTCCTTCTATCAAACTCAGTTCATTTGAGTTGATTTGTGTTAGTTCAAGTTCTCTAGTTCTCATTCAAATCAAATCAAGTCAATCAGAGTGAGTTGTAATTAATTCTGTTTAATTGAAGTTAATTTTAGCTAAATCTGTTCGTTTGAGTCAATTCGAATTGGTAAAGTTTTATTCTTTCTGATTCTAGTATAATAGAGTTAATTAGAGTGGATTGTAGTTAGTTCAAGTAAATGTACTTTATTCTCTCTTATTCTGTTCATCCAAGTCAATTCCAATGAGCTCAGGTTCATTCATTCTCATTCGAATCAAATCAAATCAATAAGAGATAATTGTTGTCTATTCAAAGTTAATCGAATATCTAATTCAGTTTATTTGAGTTGATTCAAATTTGTTTAGGTTCGTCCATGCTCATTCCAATCCAATCAAGTCAATCAGAGTGAATTGTTGTAAGTTTCTATTACACAAGGTTCATTAAATCAAATTCAATTCATTTGATTCGATTTGAATGAATTCAAGTTTGTTTATTCCCATTCGTTCCAAATTAAGCTAATTAGAAATAATTGTAGTCGATTTAACTTAATTGCGGTTCATTTATTCTAATTTAATTCATTTGAGTCGATTCGGATAAGTTCATGCTCCTTCGTTCTCATTCAAATTAAATCAAGTAGTGAGTTGTAATCTCTTCTAGTTAATTGAAGTTCATTCTACTTGAATTGTTAGAGTTCGTTCTTTCTCATTCCAATCAAATGAAGTCAATTAGTGTTGACTGTAGCTAATTAAAATTTAGTCTGTCTAATTGAGTTCATTCGGGTCGATTCAACTCGGTTTAAATTCGTCCATTTTCATTTCAATTAAATCAAATCAGTTAGAGTGAATCGTAGATCTTTTTAATCAATCGAACTACATTTTATCTAATTCAGTTTATTTGAGTCAAATTGAATGATTTCTAGTTTGTTCTAGTTCAAATTGAGACGATTAGAGTGAGTCATAGTCAATGTTAGTTAATCGAAGCTCATTATATGTAGATTGGTTCAATTGAGTCGATTCGAATGAGTACAATTTCATTAGTTCAAATTTCAATCAAATCAAGTCAATTAAAGTTAATTGTAGTTAGCTTATTTTGTTCATTTTAGTCGATTCTAATGAGTCTAAGTTCATTCATTCTCATCAAAACCAACCAAGTCGTTTATAGTTAGTTATAGTTAGTTATAGTCAGTAGTATTCAATCGAAGTTCGTTCTATCTAATTCAAATCATTTTGAGTTGTTTTAAAGGGTTCAAGTTTCTTTATTTTCATTCGTACCAAATTAAGTCAATTAGAGTTAATTATAGTTAGTTTAAGTCAATCGATATTCATGTGGCGCCCCAGCCCAAGCATCACAACCTTACCTCAATATCGTTCGACTAGTAAACGTGATCAGGATTGTTGCCCTGTCACACGGCGGGTTTTAACGGATATTTATCCAGTTAATCCTAACTCCTTAGGATTTTATATCATTTATACATTCTATTTCCATCAAATGCTATTTTAGACCATTATATCATTTGAGAGTTACACATGTCATCTCATAATCTTCATACTTAACCATATCATGATATTTCATGCCTTAGCATTTACCCATAAAAAAATTTTCACCAATCCATATGCATAAAACATAGTATAATTCTTTTACAACATCGAATAACAATTTAATTGTTAACATTCATATAATCATTCAACCCTTAGATTTATATACAGGTACTCATGGAAATTCATTCATCCTTGAATCTCCACCTGTGCTCCTTGCCTCATTCCTTCCACCTGTCTTTGGGTTTGGAAAACAAAACGTGAGTGATAACTCAGTAAGCAAGCTTAGGATTTTCATACAATTCATTTTGAAAGCAACATTCTTTAAAAATATTTCCCTCCATTCAGTAGAGACACTTAGCAAGTGATCAACTACCTACGGAGCAGAAACTTTTTCATAAACATTTCATGAAAATCATTCATGAAAAACCATTCACGTAAACCATTCGTAAAACCCAATTTTCATAAATCATTCATAAACACTTCATAAACATTGGATGTGCAAATTCATCATTTTCATTAATGATGTTATCCTTCGTGTGACGGTACACTAGCACGGGGAACACTTTCATAGCATGATCTTTTCCATCCTTGGCGCCGGACCTACCGACTTGACAACGTCAAAAGGGACTCCTTGTCCTACCTCACCGGTCCTTTCCGAGTTGGCGACGTCAAGGGGGACTCCTTGTCCACTTACTACCTCGACTAAACTACTTGATTTCAATTCCGTGCATGATTTTTAATCACTCCGGCATTATATATCCTCTTACACATGGAACTTGTCATTCTCATGTAGAGAATTCTTTGCACCATCCCTTTGAAACATCGTTTTAAATCCATACTTCATCACATTTCAAGCATAATTGCGAAACAATAAGCAATCATTTATTTCAATAGAAATAAGCATTTCAATACGCATATAAACAAGGAATAGCCATCCTCAAATACCTTGTAATGAAAACCAAAATCAATTAGAAAGTTGCTTGCTTACCTCGCTTGTTTAGCTTTCCGTTTCGCTTATCCCTTTGTCTTTTCCTATACATATAAGAATGATATAACATTCATATATTTTCTTTGCTTGCATTCAACCCAGTTTTCCAACCCATTTCCTTTAACATACATAATTCCTTCGACTTCTCAAGTCGTTATGCCCGTATAGCACATACTTGTGCACTACATGGGCTATTACACATCACATTTAGTCCCATAAGCAGGGTAACCATTCAACCATATAAAATTCATCCAATAATTATCATTTAATAGCTCATTACCTTTCTTAAGCCATTTTCTAATTATTTTTCAAAATTCACACATCGTTGCTCATTTTTAGCACCCGTTATTGCCTTAAGCCTCATTAATTAATCCCAAAATTTGAGATTAACATCATGACATTCTAAACAGCAATATATTCACAAAATTTATCATATTTTCATGCATTTTTGCACAAAACCAAATTACTTAGGTCATTTACCACTCATGCATATCTATCCTTTCACATATAGCCATTCAACAACAAATACATAAATATATTTCATAAAATTTCCCAAGTCAGCAATTTAATTAACATTTCATAATGATAATTATCCTTAATTACGACTGTACTTAGGATATTTTTATGAAATTTAAATCCACTAATCATAGGTTTCCAAAACAGCAACTTTGGAACCCATTTTTCACCCATTTAACACGTCTCTTGACACATAACCCTAAGCAGTTCAATAAATCTGAATTTTCAGCAAATAATCCCACTTTTCCTAACCCAAATTTAGGTTATTAACATATATATCAATTTGGATCATTTCTACATAGGTTTCATATATTTTTTTATTTTTTTCTCCAATTATCCACATATGCTGAAATCAGGCGTATTGAAATCTCAAAATCTAGAATTAATATCAAATCAAGTATTTTTTATCTAAAATTTCTACCATACCTTAATAACGACATGAATTAACCAAAATAAATATTTTCAGCAAGAAATATTTAATATTTCTATTTATTTTGGTATTTTTACTCTGCTGGACAGCAAAATCCATTTTCAGACAGCCTAAATGACGTTAATTATGGGGTATATTTATACCCATCAAAACCTAATTTTTATTTTATTCGTATGTGATCCTCAATATGTCTTATATATCCTGTAAAATTTTCAGCCCAAAATTCCTTATATAAAAATTATTAAAAAGCCTTTAGTGCGGCTGATCCTACCACCCGTGCAACCCTGTTCAGGTTGATCTTCCCAAATTTTTAATTTGAAACTGGCTTATCCTTTTAAGCTGAAAATTGGGTCATTCCTTAATCACTCATAATGATTCTTCCTAAAAATTTTCATGCTAAAATTCATCCATTTACTATTCCGTTCGTATTTTAGTTTACAACATCATATAACTTCCAGATTTGAGACATAAACTCAAAATAATCATATACTTACTTGATTAAATGATAATCCCTCCTTTTCCCTTTTCTTTTCCTTCTTTTTCTTCCTTCTTTGCTGGCTCTAGAGCTGGACGTGAGCTGCTGCCTTGGGGTGCAAGTTTCAGCACTTTGAAATTTCTCAAAACCTCTCTCATATGAACGTGTACACCATTTTATAAGCTGGATATGATCCAACTGTGGGCCCCACTTGGCTGATTTTTCCACAGCAATTTAATGTGTAGTTATCCCCCTTCATGTGTTGGACATTTTACAACCAAGTAAAATACATTTTCACCATCTTGACTGTCCACTTGTCCACAATTGCCCTTCTTTACTTAGCCCTTAAGCAACTTGTTACTTGCTCTCCAAGAAACCAACTTTTCATGATAATTAGCTTAATTCATTCCATTCATCTCATAGATTTCATAATTTTATTCCATCGTTTCAAATTTCATCTCAAACCGACGTTTCTACGTCAAGTTATGACCACTTGAATTTATCTTTTGAATTTGAGAATAAAAATAATTAATTATCACCCTAATCTCATCATGATTCCCTTAATCCAATCCATTCATAAGATTGGGCCCACCGTCGTGAGCTTACCTTTCAAATTTCATTAAAATCCGCCTTATAGGCGTTAAGTTATGAATTTTCTATCATTTTCCACCTTATTTCCATAATTACACTTTAATCTCCATAAATTAAATCATGGTAATTAACATGATTATTCATGACACCTTGTCACCTTTAAATCCTCATTAAGCCCTCGGGTTATACCGACTCACTTTGGGCTCCGGCGATTAAATTTTTAATCACTGTTTCTAATAGAAACCCTAATTCAAAATATCATAAAATTCTAAAATCATCCAAAATTTTCATTTAATCATATATAAGTCACATGTACATGTTCAATGCACACATTAAATCCTCCTTAGGTTGGGGTTTCACAGTTCAGTAATTCTAATTCAGTTTGTTTGAGTTGATTGGAATTAGCTCAGGTTCATTCTTTTTCATTCGAATAAAATCGAGTCAATTAGAGTGAATTATAATTAGTTCAAGTTGAAAGATGTTTGTTCTATCTTATTCTGTTCATCTGAGTCGATTCAAATGAGCTCAAATTTGCTCATTCCCATTCAAACCAAATCAAATGGATTAGAGGAGCTATAGCCGCTTCCAGTTAATCAAAGTTCATTCTATCTGATTCGGATCACTTGAGTCGATTTGAATGAGTTACAGTTCGTTCATTCTCATTACAATCAAATGAAGTCAATTAGAGCAACTTATAATTAGCTAGACGTAATTGATGTTAAATTTGTCTAGTTCAGTTCATTCAAGTCGATTCGTATGAGTTCAAATTTGTTGTTTCTCATACAATGGAATCAAATCAATTGGAGTGAATTGTAGGCATTTCTAGTTAATTGAAATGCATTATATCTAATTCGAATCGATTTGAATGATTTCAAGAACATTCACTTTCATTCACATCAAATCAAGTCAATTAGAGTTAATTATAGTTAGTCCTAGTTAATCCAAATTTCTTCTATCAAATTTAGTTCGTTTGAGCCGATTCGTGCAAGTTCAAGTTTGCTCATTTTCATTCAAAACAAATCTAGTCGATCTGAGTGAGTTGTGGCCAATTCTGTTTAATCAAAGTTAATTCTATCTAAGTCAGTTCATTCGAGTTAATTCGAATGAGTAAAAGTTCATTCGTTCTAATTCTAATATAATCAAGTCTATTAGAGTGAATTGTAGTCATTTGAATTGTAATCATTTGAATCGATTTGAATGATTTCGAGAACATTCATTCTCATTTCAACGGAATGACAATGGACAAACTTGAACCGATCTCAATTGACCCAAGATGAACAAAATTAGACCGATTAAACTTCAATTAACTACAGTTTGCACCAATTGACTTCATTTGATTGGAAAGAGAAGGAACGAACTTTAACTAATTCAAATCGACTGAAATTGATCGAATTAGATAGAATGAACTTCGATTAATTGGAGGTGACTACAACTCACTATAATTGACTTGATTTAATTTGAATGACAACGATGGAGCTTGAACTCATCTGAATCGCCTCAAATGAACTGAATTAGAATGAACAAACCATAATTAACTTAAACTAACCATAATGAAATCTAATTGGCATGTTTTGGTACGAATGAGAGTAAACAAACTTGAACTCATTTAAATCGACTCAAATGAACTCAATTGGATGTAATGAACTAAATGTAACAAGAGCTTACAACAATTCACTCCGATTGACTTGATTCAATTGGAATGAGAATGGACAAACTTGAACACAATTGAATCGACTCAAATAGACTGAATTAGATATTTGAATAGCTTGAACAAACAACAATCATCTCTTATGAACTTAATTTAATTCGAATGAAAACGAACAAACTTGAACTCATTTTTTTTTTTTTTTTTTTTTTTTTTTTTTTTTTTTTTTTTTGATGAAAGGATATCCTTTGTCCTTACTCCCTCTCAATTTGAGAGAAGGGAAGGACACCGGAATCCACCAAATTCATTTCCAAAAAATTATCTATACAAAGTTTTTCAATGACATCTTGAGGTGGAACATCCCACCAGACGAGATGGTCCGCGTCTGACACAGAGACCAAATGAGCAAGAGAATGCGCCACAGCATTTCCCTGCCTCAATACATGATGAACAGAAAAAGACCCATTTACATTAAGCATCGATCTGATTTCCTCAATCAAGAAGCCCACCGGGGATGATATTGGTTCCAGGTTGGACAAAAAATTGTAAAGTAGTAGGGAGTTCATTCTATCTTATTCTGTTCGTCCTAGCCGATTCGAATGGGTTCAAAGTTACTCATTCTCATTTGCATCGAATCAAGCCAAATTAGAGGAGTTGTAGTCACTTCTAGTGAATCAAAGTTCATTTTTGCCAATTCGATCTATATGAGTCGATTTGAATGAGTCAATGGTCATTCGTTCTCATTCCAATCAAACGAAGATGATTACAGCGAATTGTAATCAGTTACACTTGCGTGATGTTCAATCTGTCTAATTCAGTTCATTCGAGTCGATTGGTGTGAGTTCAAGTTTGCTCTAATTGACTTGATTTGATTCAAACGACAACAATGAGAGTTTGAACTCGTCCAAATCGACTCAAATGAACTGAATTAGAATGAACCAATCGCAATTAAGTTAAACTAGCTATAATGAACTCTAATTACCACAATTTTGTACGAATGAAAGTAGACGAACTTGAACTCATTCGAATCGACTCAAATGAACTGAATTGGATGTAATAAACTTTGCATAACAGGAACTGACAATAATTCAATTTGACTGACTTGATTCGATTGGAATGAGAATGGACGAACTTGAACACAATTATATTGACTCAAATAAATTGAATTAGATATTTGATTAGCTTTAACTCAACAACCATGTCTTACGGATTTGATTGATTCAAATGAGAATGAACGAACTGGAACTCATTCGAATTGACTCAGATGGACAGAATAAGACACAATGAAGTTCGTTTAACTTGAACTAACTGCAACAATTCACTCTAATTCACTTGATTAGACAGAATTCACTTCGATTAAACCGAATTGACCACAACTCACTCGGATCGATTCGATTTGATTTGAATGAGGAACGAACTTGAATTCATACGAGTCAACTCACATGAACCGAATTCGATAGAAAGAACTGGGATTAGCAAGAACTGACTACAATTAATTCTAATTGACTTAATTTGATGTGAATGAGAATGAATGTTCTCGAAATAAATCAAATCGATTCAAATGAATTGAATTAGATAGAATGTGCTTCGATTGACTATAAATGCCTACAATTCACTCCAATTGATTTGATTGCATTGTATGAGAAAGGGCAAACTTGAACTCACGCAAATAGACTCGAATGAACTAAATTCGACAGATTGAACATCACTTAAGTGTAACTGATTACAATTCGCTCTAATCAGATGAACATGTGATTGGAATGAGAACGGATGACATTTGACTCATTTAAATAGACTCACGTGGACCGAATAAGAAAGGATGAACTTCAATTCACTAAAAGTGACTACAATTCCTCTAATTTGGCTTGATTTGATTCAAATGAGAATGAACGACTTCGAACTTATTCAAATCGACTCATATGGACCGAATAAGAATGAATTTTGATTCACTGGACAACAATTCACTTTGACTGACTTGATTCGATTGGAATGAGAATGGATGAACTTAAACATAATTGAATCGACTCAAATAAACTGAATTAGATATTCGATTAGCTTGAATAAACAACAATCATCTCTTACGGACTTGAGTTGATTCGAATGAGAACGAATGAACTGGAACTCATTCGAATTGACTTGGATGGACAAAATAAGACAGAATGAAGCTGGGTTAACTTGAACTAACTGCAACAATTCACTCTAGCTCACTTAATTAGACAGAATCACTTCGATTGAACCAAATTGACTACAATTCACTCAGATTGACTCATAATACTCGACTAAAATAAACCGAATTCGATAGAAAGAACTTGGATTAGTAAGAAATCACCACAATTAACTCTAATTGACTTGATTCACTAGTGGAGACTACAATTCTTCTAATTTGGCTTGATTCGATTCAAATGAGAACGCACAACTTTGAACCCATTCAAATCAGCTAGGACGAACAGAATAAAATAGCATGAGCATCATTTCACTTGAACTAATTACATTTCATTGTAATTGACTGGATTTGATCTGAACAAGAAAGAACAAACCTGAACTAATTCGAATCGACTTAATCAAACTGAATTAGAATGAGTGAACATCAATTCACTTAAACTGACTGTAGTGATTAACTCTAATTCGACTTGACTCGGTACAAATGAGAATAAAGAAACTCGAACTCTTTCAAATCGACTCGAATAAACTGAATCAGATAGAACGAACTTTGGTTGAATTAAACTCTAAATGACTCAGTTGGATTTGAATGAAAATGAACGAACTTAAACTCGTTCGAATCGACTCAAATAAATAGAATAAACTAATTACAATTCACTTTAATTGACTTGATTTGATTGGAATCAGAACGAATGAACTTTTACTCATTCGAATCGACTGTAATTGATTTGATTTCATTGGAATGAGAATGGGCAAACTTGAATTAATGTTAATCGACCCAAAATGAATCGAATTAGACAGATTAAACTTCAATTATCTACAGTACGCCCCAATTGACTTCATTTAATTGGAAAGAGAATGAACGAACTCTAACTAATTCAAATTGACTGAAATTCACCGAATTTGATAGAACGAACTCTTATTGACTTGATTTGATGTGAATGAGAATGAACGTTCTCAAAATTATTCAAATCGATTCAAACGAACTGAATAAACTAACTAAAATTCAATCTAATTGACTTAATTTGATTGTAATTAGAACGAATGAACTCTTTTACTCATTCGAATTGACTTGATTTGAACCAATCTAGGAAGAATGAGCTTCGAGTAACTAGAATTGACTACAACTCACTTCAACCATCTCAATTTGATTAGAATGGGATGAGCGAACTTGAACTCATACGAATCGCCTCAAATGAATTGAATTCGATAGAATGAAGTTCGATTACTTTGAACTGATTACTATGTACTCTAATTGACTTGATTTGTCATGAATGAGAATGAACGTACTGGAAATCATTCGATTCGACTCAAATAAACTGAATTAGATGACACGAACTTCGATTGATTCAAACTCAAATAAACTGAATTCACTCTAATTGATTTGATTTCATCGAAATGAGAATGAACGAACTTGAACTGATGATAATCAACCCATGATGAACCAAATTAGACAGATTAAACTTCAATGAACTATAGTTTGCCCCAATTGACTTCATTCGATCGGAAAGAGAATGGAAAGAGAAGGAACGAACTCTAACTAATTCAAATCGATTGAAATTGACCGAATTAGATATAATGAACTTCGATTAATTGGAAGTGACTACAACTCACTCAAAGTGGCTTGATTTGATTCGAACGACAGCAAAGGAGCTTGAACTTATCCAAATCGACTTAAATGAATTGAATTAGAATGAATGAACCGTAATTAACTTAAACTAACTATAATGAACTCTAACTGGCATGATTTGGTACGAATGAGAGTAAATGAACTTGAACTCTTTAGAATAGACTCAAATGAACTGAGTTAGATATAATGAACTTTGTGTAACAGGAATGGACAATAACAATTCACTCCAACTGACTTGATCCGATTGGAATGAGAATTGACGAACTTGAGCACAATTGAATTAACTCAAATAAACTGAATTGGATATTCGATTAGCTTGAACAAATAATAATTGTCTCTTATTGACTTGATTAGATTCGAATGAGAATGAGCGAACTAGAACTCATTTAAATTGACTCGGATGAACAGAATAAGACATAATGAAGCTTGTTGAACCTGAACTAACTACAACAATTCACTCAAACTAACTTGATTAGATAGAATTCAGTTCGATTAAACTGAATTGACTACAACTCACACGGATCCACTCGATTTGATTTGATTGATCTAACGGACTCGATTTGATTCGAATAAGAACGAACAAACTTTGATGCATTCAAATAGGCTCAATGCAACTGAATCGGACGGAAGGACCTTCAATCAACTAGAATTGACTACAATTTCTTGATTTCATTTACATTTGAACGGGAACAACTGAACTTAAGAAGATTCGAATCGACTCAAATGAACTCATTTACATAGAATGAACTTCGACTACCATGAATTGACTATTACTCAACCTAAGGGACTTGATTTGATTCGAATTAGAATGAGCAAACTTTAACGCATTCGAATAGACTCAGAGCAACTGAATTGAATGGAAGGAACTTTAATCAACTAGAATTGACTGCAATTCCTTGATTTTATTCACATTTGAATGGGAACGAACGAACTTAAAAGCGTTCGAGTCGACTCAAATCAATTGACTTAGATAAAATTAGCTTCGACTACCTAGAATTGACTACTACTCAATCTAATTTACTCGATTTTATTTGAATAAGAACGAACAAAATCTTTTATGCATTCGAATAGATTCAAAGTAACTAAATCAGATGGAAGAAACTTCAATCAACTACAATTGACTATAATCCCTTGATTTCATTTACATTCGAACGTGAACAAATGAACTTAAGAGCATTCGAATCAACTGAAATGAACTGAATTACATAGAATGAACTTCGACTACCTACAATTGACTAGTACTCATTCTAATGGCCTCGATTTGATTTGAATAAAACGAGCAAACTTTGACGTAATCGAATAGACTCAATGCAACTGAATCGGACGGAAGGAACTTCAATCAACTAGAATTGACTACAATTTCTTGATTTCATTTACGTTCGAACAGGAACGACTGAATTTAACAGCATTCAAATCGACTCAAATGAACTCATTTACATAGGATGAACTTCGACTACCTAGAATTGACTACTACTCAGTTTAAGGGACTCGATTTGGTTCGAATTACAACGAACAAACTTTCATGCATTCGAATAAACTCAAAGCAATTGAATCAGATGGAATCAACTAGAATTAACTACAATCCATTAATTCCATTTACATTCGAATGAGCACGAATGAACTTAAGAGCATTTGAATCGACTCAAATGAACCTATTTATATAGAATGAACTTTGACTACCAAGAATTGACTATTAATCAATCTAATGGACTTGATTTGATTCAAATAGACTCAAAACAACTGAATCGGATAGAAGGAACTTCAATCAACTAGAATTGACTACAACACGTTAATTTCATTTACATTCGAATGGGAACGAATGAACTTAAGAGCATTTGCATCGACTCAAATAAACTGAATTACATAGAATGAATTTCGACTACTTAGAATTGACTACTACTCAATCTAATTGACTCGATTTGATTTGAATAAGAAGGGGCAAACTTTGACGCATTCGAATAGACTAAATGCAACTGAATCGGATGGAAGGAACTTCAATCAACTAGAATTGACTGCAATCCCTTGATTTTATTTACATTCGAATGAGAATGAACGAACTTAAAAGCATTTGAATCGACTCAAATAAACTGAATTAGATAGAATGAACTTCGTCTATCTAGAATTGACTACTACTCAATCTAATTTACTCGATTTCATTCGAATGAAAACGAACAAACTTTTACACATTCGAATAAACTCAAAGCAACTGAGCTAGACAGAAGGATCTTTTTTTTTTTTTTTTTTTTTTTTTTTTTTTTTTTTTTTTTTTTTGATGGTTTATATTTACATACATCTCAACACATATTACATTGTAGTTCTGAGACATTCTTACAAACAAGGAGATACATAACTCCTCCAAAGAAATCTGGAGACACAGCTCCACTAAAATGAACTGAATTACATAAAATGAACTTCGACTACCTCGAATTGACTACAACTCAATCTAATGGACTCGATTTGATTCAAGTAAGAACGAGCAAACTTTGATGAATTCGAATAGACTCAATGTAACTGAATCGGACCAAAAGAACTTCAATCAACTAGAATTGACTGCAATCCCTTGATTTTATTTACATTCGAACGGAAACAAATAAACTTAAGAGCATTCGAATCGACTCAAATGAACTCATTTACAAAGAATGAACTTCGACTACCTAGAATTGTCTACTACTCAATCTAATGGATTCGATTTGATTCAAGTAAGAACGAGTAAACTTTAACACATTCGAATAGACTCAATGCAATTGAATCGGATGAAAGGAACTTCAATCAACTAGAATTGACTGCAATCCCTTGATTTCATTTACATTCGAACGGAACCGAATAAACTTAAGAGCATTCGAATCGACTCAAATTAACTCATTTACAAATAATGAACTTCAACTACCTAGAATTGACTTGATTTCATTCGAATAAGAACGAGCAAACTTTGACGCATTCAAATAGATTCAAAGCAACTGAATTAGACGGAAGGAACTTCAATCAATTATGATTGACTGCACTCTCTCTTCATTTCATTTACATTCGAATGGGATGAAATGAACTTAAGAGCATTTGAATCGACTCAAATGAACTAAATTAAATAGAATGAACTTTGACTACCACTAATCTAATGGACTCGATTTGATTCGAATAAGGAGCAAACTTTGACGCATTCGAATAGACTCAATGCAACTAAATCAGAAGGAAGGAATTTCAATCAATTAGAATTGACTACAATCCTTTGATTTTATTTACATTCGAACGGAACAAATAAAGTTAAGAGCATTGAATGCAAATAAACTAAATTATATAGAATGAACTTCGACTACCTAGACTTGACTACTACTCAATCTAATGGACTTGATTTGATTCGAATTAAAACGAGCAAACTTTAACGCATTCGAATAGACTCAAAGCAACTGAATCGGACGGAAGGAACATCAATTAACTAGAATTGGCTACAACACCTTAATTTCATTTTCATTCGAACAGGAACGAATGAATTTAAGAGCATTTGAATAGACTCAAATGAACTAAATTACATAGAATGAACTTCGATTACATATAATTAACTACTACTCAATCTAATTAACTTGATTTGATTTGAATAAGAAGGGCAAACTTTAACACATTCAAATATACTAAATGCAATTATATCGGACAGAAGGAACTTCAATCAACTAGAATTGACTGCAATCTCTTGATTTCATTTACATTCGAATGAGAGCGAATCAACTTAAAAGCATTCAAATCGACTCAAATAAACTGAATTAGACAGAATGAACTTCATTTACCTAGAATTGACTACTACTCAATCTAATCTACTCAATTTGATTCAAATGAGAACGAGCAAACTTTTATGCATTCGAATAGACTTAAAGCAACTAAATCAGACGGAAGGATTTGAATGCTTTTAAGTTCATTCGTTTTCCGTTCGATTGTAAACAAAATCGATAGATTGTAGTTACTTCTAGTTTATTGAAGTTTCTTTCTTCCGATTTAGTTGCATTGAATCTATTCGAACGCGTTAAAGTTTGTTTGTTCCCATTAGAGTGAAATCAAGTCAATTAAATTTAGTTGTAGTCAAACCTAAGTAATTGAAATTCATTCTATTTAATTCAAAATATCTGATTTGATTTGAATGCTTTTAACATCATTTGTTTACAGTTCGAATGTAAATAAAATCAAGGGATTATAGTCAATTCTAGTTGATTGAAGATTCTTTCGTCCGATTCAGTTGTATTAAATCTATTCGAACTCATTAAAGTTTGTTTGTTCTCAATAGAGTCAATTAGATTCAGTTGTAGTCAATTCTAAATAATCAAAATTCATTCTATCTAATTCAGATAATTTGATTAGATTTGAATGCTTTTAGATTTGAATGCTTTTAAATTCATTCGTTTCCCGTTCAAATCTAAACAAAATCAAGGGATTATAGTTAATTTCCGTTGATTGAAGTTCCTTTAGTTCGATTTAATTGCATTGAATCTATTCGAACGTGTTAAAGTTTGTTCGTTCTCATTAGAGTCAAATCAGGTCAATTAGATTGAGTTGTAGTCAATTCTAAGTAATCAAAATTTATTCTATCTAATTCAGATCACTTGAGTCGACTTCAATGTTTTTAAGTTCATTCATTTCCCGTTCTATTGTAAACGCAATAAAGGATTATAGTTAATTCCAGTTAATTGAAGTTCCTTTCGTCCATTTCAGTTGCAATTAATCTATTCGAATGCGTTAAAGTTTGTTCATTCTCATTAGAGTCAAATAAAGTCAATTAGATTGAGTTGTAGTCAATTCTAAGTAATCGAAATTTATTCTATCTAATTTAGATCATTTGACTCGATTTGAATACTTTTAAGTTCATTCGTTTCCCTTTCGAATGTAAACGAAATCAAGGAATTCTAGTCAATTCTAGTTGATTGAAGTTCCTTTCATTCAATTCAGTTGCATTGAATTTATTCGAACAAGTTAAAGTTTGTTCGTTCCATTAGAGTCAAATCAGGTCAATTAGATTGAGTTGTAGTCAATTCTAAGTAATCGAAATTCATTCTATCTAATTCAGATCATTTGATTAGATTTGAATGTTTTTAAATTCATTCGTTTCCCATTCAAATCTAAACGAAATCAAGGGATTGTAGTTAATTCTCGTTGATTGAAGTTCCTTTAGTCCGATTCAGTTGCGTTGAATCTATTCGAACGCGTTAAAGTTGGTTCGTTCTCATTAGAGTCAAATCAGGTCAATTAGATTGAATTGTAGTCAATTCTAAGTAATCAAAATTCATTCTATCTAATTCAGATCATTTGATTCGATTTCAATGCTTTTAAGTTCATTCATTTCCCGTTCGAATGTAAGCAAAATCAAGAGATTGTAGTTAATTCAAGTTGATTGAAGTTTCTTTCGTCCGATTCAGTTCCATTGAATCTATTCCAACTCGTTAAAGTTTGTTCGTTTTCAATAGAGTTAAATCAAGTCAATTAGATTTAGTTGTCAATTCTAAGTAATCAAAATTCATTCTATCAAATTTAGATAATTTGATTAGAATTGAATGCTTTTAAATTCATTCGTTTCCCATTCAAATTTAAACGAAATCAAGAGATTATAGTTAATTCTCGTTAATTGAAGTTCCTTTAGTCCGATTCAGTTGCGTTAAATCTATTCAAACGCGTTAAAGTTTATTCATTCTCATTAGAGTCAAATAAAGTCAATTAGATTGAATTGTAGTCAATTCTAAGTAATCAAAATTCATTCTATCTAATTCAGATCATTTGATTTGATTTGAATGCTTTTAACTTCATCCGGTTCCCGTTCGAATGTAAACAAAATCAAGGGATTGTAGTTAATTCTAATTGATTGAAGTTTCTTTTGTCCAATTAAGTCGATTGAATCCATTCGAACGCGTTCAAGTTTGTTCGTTCTTATTAGAGTGAGTCAATTAGATTGAGTTGTAGTCAATTCTAAGTAATCGAAATTCATTCTATCTAATTCAGAACATTTGATTCGATTTGAATGCTTTTAAGTTCATTTGTTTCCCATTCGAATGTAAACGAAATCAAGGGATTGTAGTTAGTTCTAGTTTAATGAAGTTTCTTTCGTCCAATTCAGTTGCATTGAATCTATTCGAACGCGTTAAAGTTTATTTATTCTCATCTTTTAAGTTCCTCCATTTCCCGTACGAATGTAAATGAAATCAACGAATTGTAGTTAGTTCTAGTTGATTGAAGTTCCTTTTTATCCGATTGAGTTTTTTTGAATCTATTCAAATACGTAAAATTTGCTCGTTCTCATTAGTGTCAAATGGTGTCAATGAGATTGAGTTGTAGTCAATTCAAAGTAATCGAAGTTCACTCTATTTAATTCAATTCATTTGAATCGATTCGAATGCTTTTAAGTTCATGCATTCCCGTTCGAATGTAAACGAAATCAAGGGATTGTCGTTAATTCTAGTTGATTGAAATTCCTTTCGTTCGATTTAGTTTATTTGAATCTATTCAAATGTGTTAAAGTTTGTTCCTACTCATTAGAATCAAATCAAGTCAATCAGATTGAGTTAAAGTCAATTCTAAGTAATCGAAGTTCATTCTATCTAATTCAGTTCATTTGATTCAATTTGAATACTTTTAAATTCATTCGTTCCCGTTCGAATGTAAATGAAATCGAGAAATTGTAGTTAATTTTTGTTGATTGAAGTTTCTTTCGTCTGATTCATTTGTTTTGAATCTAATTGATATGATTTGACTCTAATGAGAACGAGCAAACTTTAATGCATTCGAATAGATTCGAAACAACTAAATCAGATTCGAAACAACTAACTACAACCTCTTGATTTCGTTTACATTCGAATGAGAACGAATGAACTTAAAAGCATTTGAATCGAATCAAATGAATTGAAGTAGATAGAATGAACTTCAATTACTTAGAATTAACTTCAACTCAATCTAGTTGACATGATTTGACTCTAATGAGAATGAGCAAACTTTATCGAATTCAAATAGATTGAAAGCAAATGAATCGGACGAAAGGAACTTCAAACAACTAGAATTCACTACAATCCCTTTATTTTGTTTACATTCGAACAGAAACAAATGAACTTAAAAGCATTCCAATCGAATCAAATGAACTGATTTAGATAGAATGAACTTTGATTACTTAGAATTGAGTACAGCTCAATCTAATTGATATGATTTGACTCAAATGAGAACGAGCAAAATTTAACGCGCTCAAATAGATTCAAAACAAATCAATCGAACGAAATTTCAATTAACTGGAATTGACTTCAATCCCTTGATTTTGTTTACATTCGAACGAGAACAAAGGAACTTAAAAGCATTCGAATCGAATCTAATGAACTAAACTAGATATAATGAACTTCGATTGCTTAGAATTAAGTACAACTCAATCTAATTGACTTGATTTGACTCTAATGAGAATGAGAAAACTTTAACGCATTCGAATAGATTGAAAACAACTGAATCAGACGAAAAAAACTTCAATCAACTACAATTGAAGACAATCCATTGATTTCGTTTACATTCAAACGGGAGCAAATGAAATTAAAAGCATTCGAATCGAATCAGATGAATTGAATTAGATGGAATGAACTTCGATTACATAGAATTGACTACAACTCAATCTAATTGACTTGATTTGACTCTAATGAGAACGAGTAAACTTTAACACATTTGAATCGATTCAAAGAAACTGAATCGGACGAAAAGAACTTCAATTAACAAGAATTAACTACAATCCCTTGATTTCATTTATATTCGAACGAGAACACATGAATTTAAATGCATTCAAATCGAATCGAATGAGCTAAATTAGATAGAATGAACTTCAAATACTTAGAATTGACTTCAACTCAATCTAGTTGACATGATTTGACTCTAATAAGAACGAGCAAACTTTATTGCATTCGAATAGATTCAAAGGAAATGAATCGGAGGAAAGAAACGTCAATCAACTAGAATTCACTACAATCCCTTGATTTTTTTAACATACGAACAGGAATAAATGAACTTAAAAGCAATCGAATGAAGTCAAATGAATTGAATAAGATAGAATGAACATCGAATACTTAGAATTGACTGTAACTCAATCTAGTTGACTTGATTTGACTCGAATGAGAACGAGCAAACTTTATCACATTCGAATAGATTCAAAGCAAATGAATTGGACGAAAAAAAACTTCAATCAACTAGAATTCACTATAATTCCTTGATTTTGTTTACAATCGAACAGGAACAAATGAACTTAAAAGCATTCGAATTAAACCAAATGAACTGAATTAGGTAGAATGAATTTCAATTACTTAGAATTGACTTCGACTCAATCTAATTGACTTGAATTGACTCTAATGAGAACTAACAAACTTTATTGCATTCGAATAAATTCAAAGCAAACAAATCAGACGAAAGGAACTTCAATCAACTAGAATTCACTATAATTCCTTAATTTTGTTTACATTCGAACAGGAACAAATGAACTTAAAAGCATTCGAATTGAATCAAATGAACTTCAGTTACTTAGAATTGACTTCAACTCAATCTAATTGACTTGAATTGACTCTAATGAGAACCAGCAAACTTTATCGCATTCGAATAGATTCAAAGCAAATTAATCGGATGAAAAGAACTTCTATCAACTAGAATTCACTACAATCCCTTGTTTTTGTTTAGATTCGAATGGGAACAAATGAACTTAATAGCATTCGAATCAAATCAAATAAACTGATTTAGATTGAATGAACTCCAGTTACTTAGAATTGAGTACAGCTCAATCTAATTGACAGGATTTGACTCTAATGAGAACGAGCAAACCTTAACGCATTCGAATAGATTCAAAGCAACTGAGTCGGACGAAAGGAATTTCAATCAACTGGAATTGACTTCAATCCCTTGATTTTGTTTACATTCGAAAGGGAATAAAGGAACTTAAAAGCATTCGAATCGAATCGAATGAATTGAACTAAATATAATGAACTTTGATTGCTTAGAATTAAGTACAATCAATCTAATTGACTTGATTTGACTCTTCATTTGTTCCTGTTCGTATGTAAACAAAATCAAGGGATTGTAGTGAATTCTAATTGATTGAAGTTCCTTTCATCCGATTCATTTGCTTTGAATATATTCGAATGCAATAAAGTTTGCTCATTCTAATTAAAGTCAAATCATGTCAACTAAATTGAGTTGAAGTCAATTCTAAGTATTCGAAGACAATTTTATCTAATTCAGTTCATTTAATTCGATTCGAATACATTTAAGTTCATGTGTTCCTAAAACTTTAAAGAGAATGAAAAACTTTAACGCATCCAAATAGATTCAAAGCAACTGAATCGGATGGAATGAACCGCAATCAGCTACAGTTGAATACAATCTCTTGATTTCGTTTACATTCAAATGGGAACAAATGAACTTAAAAAGATTTGAATCGAATCAAATGAACTGAATTAGATGGAATGAACTTCAATTACATATAATTGACTAAAACTTAATCTAATTGACTTTATTTGACTCAAATGAGAATGAGCAAACTTTAACACATTCGAATAGATTCAAAGCAACTGAATCGGAAGAAAAGTACTTCAATTAACTACAATTAACTACAATCCATTGATTTCATTTCCATTCGAGTAGGAACACATGAACTTAAATGCATTCGAATCAAATTAAATGAACTCAATTAGATACAATAAACTTTGAATACTTAGAATTGACTTCAACTCAATTTAGTTGACATGATTTGACTCTAATGAGAATGAGCAAACTTTATCACATTCAAATATATTCAAAGTAAATGAATCGGTCGTAAGCAATTTCAATCAACTAGAATTCGCTACAGTCCCTTGATTTTGTTTACATTCGAACAGGAACAAATGAACTTAAAAGCATTCGAATCAAGTTAAATGAATTGAATTAGATAGAATGAACTTCGAATACTTAGAATTGACTTCAACTCAATCTAGTTGACTTGATTTAACTCTAATGAGAACGAGCAAACATTATCGCATTCGAATAGATTCAAAGCAAATGAATCGGACGAAAAGAACTTCAATTTACTAGAATTCATTACAATCTCTTTATTTTGTTTACATTCGAACAGGAACAAATGAACTTGAAAGCAATCGAACTTAATCAAATGAACTGAATTAAATAGAATGAACTTCAATTACTTAAAATTAACTTAAACTCAATCTAATTTGACTTGATTTGACTCTAATGAGAACCAGCAAACTTTATCGCATTCAAATAGATTCAAAACAAATGAATCAAATAAAAAGAACTTCAATCAACTAGAATTCACTACAATCCCTTCTTTTTGTTTGGATTCGAATGGGAACAAATGAACATAAAAGCATTCGAATGGAATCCAATGAACTGATTTACATAGAATGAACTCTGATTACCTAGAATTGAGTATAACTCAATCTAATTGACATGATTTGACTCTAATGAGAACGAGCAAACTTTAATGCATTTGAATAGATTCAAAACAACTAAATCGGATGAAAAGAACTTTATTCAGCTAGAACTAACTACAACCCCTTGATTTCGTTTACATTCGAACGACAACGAATGAACTTAAAACGAATCGAATCGATTGAATTGAATTAGATAAAATGAACTTTTATTACATAGAATTGACTACAACTCAATCTAATTGACTTTATTTGACTCTAATGAGAATGAGCAAACTTTTGCGCATTCGAATAGATTTAAAGCAACTGAATCGGACGAAATGAACTTCAACCGACTAGAATTGACTACAATCCCCTAATTTTGTTTACATTCGAAGGAAAACGAATGAACTTAAAAGCATTCGAATCAAATCAAATGAATTGAATTAGATAGAATAAACTTTGAATATTTAGAATTGACTTCAACTCAATCTAGTTTACATGATTTGACTCTAATGAGAATGAGCATAATTTATCGAATTCGAATAGATTCAAAGTAAATGAATCGGACGAATGGAACTTCAATCAACTAGAATTCACTATAAGTCCTTTATTTTGTTTACATTCGAAGGGAGACGAATGAATTTAAAAGCATTCAAATCAAATCAAATGAATTAAATTAGATAAAATAAACTTCGAATACTTGGAATTGGCTTCAGCTCAATCTAGTTGACATGATTTGACTCTAATGAAAATGAGCATACTTTATCGAATTCGAACAGATTCAAAGCAAACAAATCGGATGAAAGGAACTTCAATCAACTAGAATTCACTATAATGCCTTTATTTTGTTTACATTCGAACAGGAACAAATGAACTTAAAAGCATTCGAATGAAGTCAAATGAATTAATTTAGATAGAATAAAGTTCGAATACTTAGAATTGACTTCAACTCAATCTAGTTGACATGATTTGACTCTAATGAGAACGAAAAAACTTTATCAAATTCGAATAGATTCAAAGCAAATGAATCGGACGAAAGGAACTTCAATCAACTACAATTCACTACAATCCCTTGATTTTGTTTACATTCGAACAGGAGCAAATGAACTTAAAAGCATTCGAATTGATTCAAATGAATTGAATTAGATAGAATGAACTTCAATTACTTAGAATTGACTTCAACTCAATCCAATTGACTTGATTTGACTCGAATGAGAGCCAGCAAACTTTATTGCATTAGAATAGATTAAAAGCAAATGAATCGGACGAAAGGAACTTCAAGAATTTAATGCAATCCCCTGATTTTGTTTAGATTCAGACCGAAACAAATAAACTTAAAAGCGTTTGAATCGAATCAAATGAATTGACTTACATAAAATGAACTCCGATTACTTCGAATTGAGCAGAGCTCAATCTAATTAAAATGATTTGACTCTAATAAGAAATTGCAAACTTTAACGCATTCGAATAGATTCAAAACAACAGAGTCGGACGAAAGGAATTTCAATCAACTGAAATTGACTTCAACCCCTTGATTTTGTTTACATTCGAACGGGAACAAAGGAACTTAAAAGCATTTGAATCGAATCAATAGAACTGAACTAAATATAATGAACTTTGACCGCTTGTAATTAAGTATAACTCAATCTAATTGACTTAATTTGACTCTAATGAGAATGGAAAATGAGAACGAGCAAACTTTATTGCATTCGAATAGATTCAAAGCAACTGAATCGGAGGAAAGGAAATTCAATCAATAAGAATTCATTAAAATCCCTTGATTTTGTTTACATTCGAACAGGAATAAATGAACTAAAAAGCATTCGAATCGAATTGAATCAAATGATCTGATTTAGATAGAATGAACTCCGATTACTTAAAATTGAGAACAGCTCAATCTAATTGACATGATTTGACTGCAACGAGAACGAACGAACTTTAACGCATTCGAATAGATTCAAAACAACTCAATCAGACAAAAGGAATTTCAATCAACTAGAATTGACTTCAATCCCTTGATTTTGTTTACATTCGAACGGGAACAAAGGAACTTAAAATCATTCGAATCGAATCTAATGAACTGAACTAGCTATAATGAACTTTAATTGCTTAGAATTAAGTACAACTGAATCTAATTGACTTGATTTGACTCCAATGAGAACGAGAAAACTTTAACGCATTCGAATAGATACAAAACAACCCCTTGATTTCATTTACATTCGAACGGGAACAAATGAACTTAGATGCATTCGAATCAAATCAAATGAACTGAATTATATAGAATGAACTCCGATTACTTAGAATTGAGTACAACTCAATCTAATTAACATGATTTGACTCTAATGAGAATGAGCAAACTTTAACGCATTTGAATAGATTCAAAACAACTGAATCAGATGAAAGCGACTTAAATTAGCTAGAATTAATTACAACCCCTTGATTTCATTTACATTCGAATGGAAACGAATGAACATAAAGGCATTCGAATGGAATCAAATGAACTGATTTAGATAGAATGAACTCTGATTACTTAGAATTGAGTACAGCTCAATCTAATTGACATGATTTGACTCTAATGAGTACGAGCAAACTTTAACGCATTTGAATATATTCAAAACAATTGAATCGGCTGAAAAGAACTTCAATCAGCTAGAATTAACTACAACCCCTTGATTTCGTTTACGTTTGAACGAGAACGAATGAACTAAAAAGCATTAAAATTGAATCAAATGAATTGAACTAGATAGAATGAACTTCGATTACTTAGAATTGACTACAACTCAATCTAGTTGACTTGATTTGACTCTAATGAGAACGAGCAAACTTTTGCGCATTCGAATAGATTCAAAGCAACTGAATCAAACGAAGGGAATTTCAATCGACTAGAGTTGACCACAATCCCCTGATTTCGTTTACATTCGAAGAGAAACGAAAGAACTTAAAAGCATTCGAATCAAATCAAATGAATTGAATTAAATAGAATAAACATCGAATACTTAAAATTGACTTCAACTCAACCTAGTTGACATGATTTGACTCTAATGAGAACGAGCAAACT
This sequence comes from Annona cherimola, assembly GCA_030490835.1. Taxonomy (NCBI): domain Eukaryota; kingdom Viridiplantae; phylum Streptophyta; class Magnoliopsida; order Magnoliales; family Annonaceae; genus Annona; species Annona cherimola. Next base: position 3,700 of record JASFXW010000083.1, on the reverse strand, counting down.
TTATCGCATTCGAATAGATTCAAAGCAAATCAATCGCACGAAAGGAACTTCAACCAACTAAAATTCACTACAATCCCTCTATTTTGTTTACATTCGAACAGGAAGAAATGAACTTAAAAGCATCCGAATCAAGTCAAATGAATTGAATTAGATAGAATGAACTTCAAATACTTAGAATTGACTTCAACTCAATCTAGTTGACTTGATCTGACTCTAATGAGAATGAGCAAACTTTATCGCATTCGAATAGATTCAAAGCAAATGAATCCGATAAAAAGAACTTCAATCAACTAGAATTCACAACAATCCCTTCATTTTCTTTAGATTCAAATGAGAACAAAAAAACTTAAAAGCATTCGAATGGAATCAAATGAACTGATTTAGATAGAATGAACTTCGATTACTTAAAAGAACTTCAATCTACTAAAATTCACTACAATCCCTTGATTTTGTTTATATTCGAACAGTAACAAATGAACTTAAAAGAATCCGACTTGAATCAAATGAAATGAATTAGATAAAATGAACTTCAATTACTTAGAATTTGCTTCAACTCAATCTAATTGACTTGATTTCACTCTAATGAGAACTAGAAAACTTTATCGCATTCGAATAGATTCAAAACAAATGAATCCGATAAAAAGAACTTCAATCAACTAGAATTCACAACAATCCCTTCATTTTCTTTAGATTCAAATGAGAACAAAAAAACTTAAAAGCATTCGAATGGAATCAAATGAACTGATTTAGATAGAGTGAACTTCGATTACTTAGAATTGACTACAACTCAATCTGATTGACATGATTTGACTCTAATGAGAACAAGCAAACTTTAACGCATTCGAATAGATTCAAAACAACTAAATCGGATAAAAAGAACTTGAATCAACTAGAACTAACTACAACCCCTTGATTTTGTTTACATTCGAATGAGAACGAATGAACTTAAACGCATTCGAATCGAATCAAATGAATTGAATTAGATAAAATGAACTTCGGTTACTTAGAATTGACTACAGCTCAATCTAATTAACTTGATCTGACTCTAATGAGAGTGTGCAAACTTTTGCGTATTCGAATAGATTAAAGCAACGGAATCGGATGAAAAGAACTTCAATCAACTACAATCGTACGAGAACGAATGAACTTAAACGCATTCGAATCAAATCAAATGAATTGAATTAGATAGAATAAACTTCAAATACTTAGAATTAACTTCAACTCAATCTAATTAATATGATTTGACTCTAATGAGAACGAGCAAACTTTATCGCATTCGAATAGATTACAAAGCAAATGAATCGGACGAAAGGAACTTTAATCAATTAGAATTCACTACAATCCCTTTATTTTGTTTACATTCGAACAGGAACAAATGAACTTAAAAGCATTCAAATGGAATCGAATGAACTGATCTAAATAGAATGAACTTCAATTACTTAGAATTGACTTCAACTCAATCCAATTGACTTTATTTGACTCGAATGAGAACCAGCAAACCTTTATTTCATTAGAATAGATTAAAAGCAAATGAATCGGACGAAAGGAACTTCAAGCAACTAGAATTAATGCAATCCTCTGATTTTGTTTAGATTCAATGAAATAATATTATTCAGCATATTTCACGATTTATTATTAAATAAATTCATTATAACAAGAAAAAATACGAGAATATGACTTCCACAGTTATTAAGTATTATTCTCTAATTTCTCTTAATGAAATAATTTGATTTAATATGGAAATAATATTAAAATACATTTTGAATCAAATAATTAATAAAGAAATAACGATAAAAATACATTTCTAAATTACTAAAGTCATGTAACAATATTCCTAACAGCTATCTCTCATTTTTGTATAATTTCTCATATTTTTATGTGATTTCTTTCAAATTTTAATGCTTTTTCGCATAAATAATAATTTCAATAATTTGAATGAACACCGAATAGTAGAAATAGTTTATGAAAACTTTCAAAATCTATCAACTAGTTAGATCCAAAATCAACAAGTAGAGCCCCATTAGATCTGCACAATTTAAGACAGCTTCACCGAATTTGTGTGATCAAATAATATTATTCAGCATATTTATGATTTATTATTAAATAAATTCATTATAACAAGAATAAATACGAGAATATGACTTTCACAATTATTAACTATTATTCACTAATTTCTCTTAATGGAATAATTTGACTTAATATGGAAATAGTGATAAAATAGATTTCTGAATCAAATAATCAATAAAGAAATAATGATAAAATACATTTCTAAATTACTAAAGCCATGTAACAATATTCCTAACTGTTTTGGTCTCATTTTGTATAATTTCTCATATTTTTGTGTGATTTCTTTCAAATTTTCATGCATTTCGCATAAATAATAATTTGAATAATCTAAATAAACACCAAAAGTAGAAATAGTTTATGAAAACTTTAAAAATCTATCATGAGTTGATTTTATCCATCTAGTAGTATTTTTATATCAAAATACATTATGTTAAAATTTTCATACATTCCGACGATTAAATAACCAAATAATTGAGAAAATATAAATATATCAACTAATTAGATCCAAAATCAAACAAGTAGAACCTCATTAGATCTACATAATTTAAGATAGTTTCACCTAATTTGTGCGATGAAATAACATTATTTAGCATATTTCATGATTTATTATAAAATAAATTCATTACAACAAGACTAAATACGAGAATATGACTTTCACAGTTATTAAGTATTATTTTCTAATTTCTCTTAATGGAATAATTTGATTTAACACGAAAATAGTGAGAAAATACCGTTCTAAATCAAATAATTAATAAAGAAATAATGATTAAAATACATTTCGAAATTACTAAACCCATGTAAAAATATTCATAACTGTTATCTCTCATTTTGTATAATTTCTCATATTTTTGTGTGATTTCCTTCAAATTTTTCATCCATTTTCGCATAAATAATAATTTCAATAATTCAAGTAAACACCAAATAGTAGAAATAGTTTCTGAACACTTTCAAAATCTCTCATGAGGTGATTTTATCCATCTAGTAGTATTATTATATTCAAAATACATTATGTTTAAAATTCTCATACATTATGACAATTAAATACCAAATAATTGAGAAAATATAAAAATATCAACTAATTAGATCCAAAATCAAACAAGTAAAGCCCCATTAGATCTACACAATTTAAGATAGTTTCACCTAATTTGTGCGATGAAATAATATTATTCTACATAATTTATGATTTATTATTAAATAAATTCATCGTAACAGGAATAAATATGAGAAAATAACTTTCACAGTTATTAACTATTATTCTCTAATTTCTCTAAGGGAATAATTTTATTTAAATATGAAAATAATGATAAAATACATTTCTGAATCAAATAATTCATAAAGAAATAATGATACAACACATTTCTAAATTACTAAAGCCATGTGACATTATTCCTAACTGTTATCTCTCATTTTGTATAATTTCTCATATTTTAGTATGATTTCTTTCAAATCATGCATTTTCCCATAAATAATAATTTCGATAATCCGAAAAAACACCAAATAGTAGAAATAGTTTATGAAAACTTTCAAAATCATTCATGAGGTGATTTTATCCATCTAGTAGTATTTTTACATCAAAATACATTATATTCATATTTTCATACATTATGACAATTAAATACCAAATAATTGAGAA